>JAPTGZ010000026.1:22919901-22933064 GCA_029814645.1 Fowleria isostigma | reverse complement strand
ACGCTGCGTGTCGCTGGGTGGGTGCGCTGCAGTGACAGGTGTAACGGACAACAATGATTAAAAAAAAAACAAAAAAAAACTCGCAACTAAAAAAAAAAAAAAACACGCTACACACTGCGTGTAGCGGAGAAAACCAGGTCAAAAAGGACAGGATTTTACGGGACGGGTGGCAACCCTAGGCACCGTTCTGATCCAGACTGTACTTTCAATTCTTAACACTGAGAAACGACACCAGTTACTTTTAAAAATTGCAGCGCAGCAAGAAGTGGAAATATTTTCCACTGGTGACGGAACCCACAGTTCGTGAGCTAGAAGCTTTTCACTAAATACACTTAGTTTTTTGTTGTACCTTTCGCAGTCATAGCACAAAAGTGATCTTAACTAGCCATACTTTTGTCTTTGATTTTCCTTTTTGAGCAGATGTTTCTAAAACAATGACAACATTGGTTGCTTTAGTTAAATTGTATTAGCAGGAGCAGTGCTTTTGCCCTCCAGCGTACTGCACATGTGTGGGATTACCAGAAGTAAACAATAACATTCAACGTGTTCATACATATAATTAACAGTAGAGAGGTGAATGCTGAGACAGTGATACCGGTATACTAACACTGATATACTGACAGTAAGGTTGTAGGATGGGCTGATACTGATATACTAATGCAGATAATGGTAAACTAGTACAGGTAATGATGAACTGGTGGTAGGCTAATACATAGTCACTCTTACCAATCAGACTTTTTCCAACACATTCTGTTTACAAGGGAAGAAACGTGGAGGATTTAACACATTCATATGGGATTAAAATTACATGAAATGTGAAGGTAATCCAAGTATTTGAGTTATGAATAAAGTAATGTTTGATATATGAAGGCCAGTCAGAATCGTACAGCAATGTCGGGTCAGAAGAGTGTTAATATCAAACCTGTTTAAAATGTTTACTTTGTAAAATAAGGATGCACTTAGATAATGTGGTTTGTTAAAATGACACCAAGTTTATCTCTGTTCTCCTGAGTGGAGCTGGTTAGTTCTGTCAGACCACTCCTCTCCGTCTGGATACGAACACTCAGAATACGAACACTGTTATTGGGTCTGGGTCTCTAATGGATCTGTTTCAGAGACGTGGCTCCCCGTGGGACAGCTGTCAACAGACGAACTGAGTTTCCGTACTCCGGAGACTCTAATCATCCTTGTACCCGCCCCCAGGCAAAATGTTCATCACATGAAGAAGTCCATAACTTCCGGTCATACTAAATTGGATATCAGAAATGTACATATAAAACCCGACATTTGGTCCATTTGCTTATTTCCTATTTTTAATTTGTGCATACAATTGGAAAACAAAAAAAACAACTTATTTGATTTTTTTGTTTGTTTGAATAATGAAAAAACAAGTGGTTTTCTCATTTGCTGATTTTGAATTGAAAATGAAAAGAACGAATCATTCACGGATTATGTGTGTATATATGTATGCATCATTATTATTACTATGGTTTTTATTATGCATTTTACTCATCTACACATTATAACTATTCAACTTGATTCTAAAAGTATTTTAGCACAGTTTATTGCTTGGTTTTTTCCTCATTTTGTGTAATTTGTTAATGAAGTTGTGATTTGGTAAAACCTGCATATCTCTTAGAAGCAGCATTGAATGCAGTGTGCACAAAGATTAATTTCTGATTTGTCTGCAGTGGTGAAAGTTCCAATCCTTCAGCATTTGGAGAGTCTGCGAGATGAGGAGTTGGAAGAGCGCAGGGAAAAACGAAGAAGACAACTAGCTGAGGAGGAGGAGTCAAAGCAGAATGAAAGGAGAGCATCTGGAGCAGAACAAGCTAGAGAACAGAGCCTACAGGTTGGAAAATTTTGGGGGGCTGTGATGAAAGGGGGGTATTCAGGGCACTTGTATCTTTTTTTTTCCCTTTTTCTTTCAATTTTCTCAACATCAACTGTTTTTCCTCAACAGGGTTCTGGACTGGGGACAGTAAATGGTGCAGAAAACACTGCAGGTACTTAGAGACTGCATTAATTGTCTGTTTTTTTTTGTTTTTGTCTTTTTTTTTTTAAATGAAAACATGTTTGGTCCTCGGATAAATGGATACAAGTCAACGATGGGTACCCAGAGAGAACCAGCCAGAAGAGCGTGCTTTGGGATGAGGTAGTAGTTTGTATAGTTTTAGGATCACACCAGATCTGGGAGATAACTATACAGTCTACTGTCTTTCTTATGGCAACGCCATATCATCTTGGCATCTTCAACCACAACAAGCAAATCTACTCTTTTGCAAAATTCAAGCACATTTGTCTCTGCTGTGGTGAGGTAGTAAGTTGTGTTGTTGTTGGGGATCAGGATTGTGCACCCCGTTCAGGAGATAACTATACAACTTACTGCCTTCCTCAGTGAAGGCCTTTGCATCTGTATAGGATTTTTCTATTTAGGCTTTCAGCACATTGTCTATTAAGGAAATATTTTATACTAAACAATATTGAATTATTCTTAAGTAATTGTTTGGAAGTACAGTGAGAACACTCTGCAAGTCTTGTTGTACATTAATTTTTACTGGAAAAAAAGGTCCTGTTAGTGTTGTCATGCATTTTCTCTGGATGTTTCAGAAGGTGAGCAGGCTCAGGGTAGTGCAGTGTCATGCCTGGACCCACCCAGGGTCTCAGAGGGCTTCCTCACTGCTCCCCCATCTGGCGAGGTCACTCCCACCACCCCGGCTCCTCATGAACAGGCCCTTGTCTCCCTAGAGACTGCAATCAGCCAACAGGTCCACCAGCCAATTGCTGACCTGCTACTGGCCGAATCACATGCCAGCTCCCTGGCTGCTCTGGCAGGAGCAGGCCTTCCACCCTTGTCAGCAGCTGACAGGCCAAGCGGTGAAGTGGAGGCATCTCAGATGGAAATGTCCCCGGCGCCCACAATTGGTGAGAGAGCCGGAGGAGGTGGTGGAGGAGAAGGAGCGTTGGATGAAGGCAGGGAAGGTAGAATAACTTTGAAAAATCTTTCTATACAGACCTGGCAAACGTAAGGACACAAAAACTGTGTGTGTCATGGTGTCATCCATGCTGGTAGCTGGAGATAATTTTGTAAACACTTAAAATGAGCCAAGCACAAGGAATTTTTTGCAGTTTGTGGACTGATACCATCTTCTAAATGTTTTGTTTTTTGTTTTTTTGTTTTTCCCCACAGCCTCTCTTAGTCCAGACATTGTGGAGACTTCAGAGCCTGCAGTAGTTGGTGTGTCGCAGCTAGAAGGGTCACCCATGGATACCAGCAGTCCTGCGTCTGCCACACAAGAGGAGGCAGCTCCCACCCCTGCCCAGACTGCCCACCTGTCACAGGAGCTGTCTGGTAGTGGGGACAGTGGGTTGACTGACAGACAGACTGATGCAGAGACTGGGTGAGGAGCCTTGTTGTGCACTATTTTATTGATCATTGTAGTTCTTGTAAAATAAAAGGGTTTTTTTTTTTTTCTTTTTTATCATGGCTTCAAAGTACCTGATGTTCTAACATGGAGTTTTAATCTGCCTCAAATGACAATTTAGTTGTTCAGATGAAAACAACTATTTTTTCTTTTAGGAAAAATAGGCTATTAAGACTAAATTCAATGTAACTTCAGCCAGATTCTAACTCTGTGGGATGCAAAGAATGGACTAAAGTGGTGTAACACTGCACAGTGACTGATGACAGCCTGACACGACTAAACAAGATTGTTTATCTGTGATGTTCACATGTTAATCTTTTGCTTTAAGTAAAATGCTGTGATTCACTAAAAAAAATTGTTGGAATCTCCAGGAAGTTTGTATTTGAACACAAAAATCCATGATCAGAAATGGGGAGGTTAATTATAATCCACTGTAATGCAAAGGACAACCAAACCTGAAAGGCCTTTAGACATACTGTGATTCTTACTAATGGTCACTAAAGTTGAGGTGAAAACACTCCAGAAAACAGTGGCTTGCATCAGTGTTGTAGAGGTTTCTGACACACTGACTGAATAGACAAAATTATACAATCACCCCTTGTGTTTTCAGTGGTGGCACTGTTGTGACACCTCAAACACATTTTATACTCAATTTAGTATGTGGACTTCTTTATTGATGCAGCTGGCTTTTAAAAAAATGTAATTATCTTTGTACATGGATATTAATCAGGGGTCATTACAGAATACCAAAAGGCTTTTTAAATGTATTGGTTTGTTAGATACCTGTATTGAAACTTGTGCTATCAGAATTCATACAGGATTTATCAAGGTGCTCTCAATTCTAAGCTATTTTCCAGTGCATTTTTGTAGTGACAGTCACTCTTACATTGTACAAATGAATTTTTGTCTTTCTTTAATTGCTAGCTCCACCTCTGTCTCATCCCCTGGTGAAACCATGCCCAGAAGTGATAGTGCCGACAGCCAGTCTCAGGCCATCCAGGAAGAACCCCTCCCTTCCACCAGCAATGAGGAAGAGGACCCACTTGCAGGTAGAATGAGTCCCAACTCTGGTTTAAAAAATATTTTAATGTATTGTTGTATTTATGGAATTGTCTTTGATTTGGCAGGTATCAGTCTGCCAGAGGGTGTGGACCCCTCTTTCCTGGCAGCTCTTCCAGAGGACATCCGTCGAGAGGTGCTGCAAAATCAGCTGGGCATCAGACCACCTTCCCGTCCTCCTGCTGCCACCAGCCTCCCTTCCACTACTGCACCTGTACTGGGTGGACCGGGGGTTACAGAGGTCAGCCCAGAGTTCCTGGCAGCCTTGCCACCTGCCATTCAAGAGGAGGTGAAAAGCTCTTTGATTTATCATTTTAATTTTTGCACAATGTCAAATTATCAACTCTATAAATTAACCATGGCTCTCATCTTAGGTTCTTGCCCAACAACGAGCAGAACAGCAGCGCAGAGAATTGGCTCAACAGCCTCCACAAGGAGACACTCCTCTGGATCCGGTCACTTTCATCCAGACACTGCCCTCAGAGCTCCGGCGTAGTGTCCTCGAAGACATGGAGGACAGTGTTTTGGCTGTCATGCCCCCGGACATTGCTGCTGAAGCAGCTGCTTTGCGTAGAGAGCAAGAGGCACGCCAGAGGCAACTGATGCATGAGCGACTGTTCGGTCATAGCTCATCATCCGCTCTATCAGCCATCTTGCGTTCACCAGCCTTTACAAGCCGTTTAGGCAGCAACCGTGGAGTCCAGTACACCCGCCTGGCTGTACAGAGAGGAGGCACCTTCCAGATGGGAGGAGGAACAAACCACAGGTGACACGATTTAAACCATTTATTAACATTAGTTGAAGTATTCTTTGATAACTCATCACTGAGACAGAGCTGTGAGTTTCCTTCAAAATTTCATTCAATTAAACATATGTGTTCGTTTTGTTTTCTCAGACCATCTAGTTCCAGTGTGGATTCCTTGTTGCGTCTACGTGGACGGTTACTGTTGGACCATGAGGCCTTGTCTTGCCTGTTGGTGTTACTTTTCGTGGATGAACCCAAGCTTAACACCAGCCGTTTGCACCGTGTGCTCAGGAACCTCTGCTACCATTCCCAGACTCGTGGGTGGGTCATTCGCAGCCTGCTGTCCATCCTGCAGCGCAGCAGTGAGAGTGAAGTGTGTGTGGAGACGTCACGCTTGGAAGACTCTCGTGGCAAGAGGAGTATTCAGGGTGGCTGTGGAGGAAAAGGCTCAGCCACATCCACCCTCTCCTCTTCATCAGCTTCCTCTTTAGAGCTACTAAACAGGATGGAGTCACGCAGTTCCAGTCAGCTCTCCTGGCTCTCTGTTTCAATGGATGCAGCTTTGGGCTGCCGAACAAACATTTTCCAGATCCAGCGAGCCTCAGGAAGGAAGCATGCAGACCGGCACTCAGCCGGGGGTTCTGCGGGATCAGGAACTATAGGGGGCGGAGTTTCAGGCACAGCAGCAGGTGTGACATGTGCTGGAGGTGGAGGTTCAACGGTACACATCCACCCACAAGCTGCTCCAGTAGTGTGTCGGCATGTGTTAGACACACTCATCCAGCTAGCCAAAGTAAGACTCCACGCAACATTATCAGTATCCATTACATCATTTCCTTTTAGCTCTGCGATGCACCAAATCTGCTGTACAAATGTACTTGATCTTTAGTCACAGTTCAGTCAACCCCCAACCAGATTCCATCACTGTTGAGCTGTCATTATGTCATGACTCTAACAAGACTAGCTGTATATTTTATGAATATTAATTACACTTGTAATCCTCTTCCAAATGCAGGTGCCACTTTACTGTTTATGATTATGGAATTTCTTGTAAAAATTCTATTGCTCCTTGTTGAGTTCTTCACTGTCTGTCCTGTACTCTCTCACCATGCCAACATTATGTAACACAACTTACTAGTTTAGAAATGCAGTCACCTAATGGCAGCAGATATCCAGCACCAAGCACACCACACTCTAACACAAACTTAATCCAAGACATGTTCATGTGAAAATCTTACAAAAAGAACCTTTTAAGCATGAATTTGAAGATAGCTGATGTTGATTTGTTACATTTTTACTTTCTGAGCTGTAAAATTAGATCTCTTCCCATTTAGCTCGTATAATTGGAGCCTCCTTATCTGTCCCTACAGGTGTTCCCCAGCCACTTCACACAGCAGCGCTGTAAGGATCTGTCAACATCCTCCTCTGACATAGACTCACGTCTTTGTTCAAGCTCCGCTGGAGGAGGGGGTGGGGGCTCCAGGTCAGGATCGCAGTCCCAGACCAGTGTCAGCTCCAATGCCTCTAACACCCAAAACTCTTTGGGTTCCTCTGCTATTACTCCGCAGTCACTGGGAATTTCCACCGATTTTTGGGACCTGCTGGTCAAGCTGGATAACATGAATGTCAGCCGCAAGGGCAAAGCCTCTATGAAGACAGTGCCTCTGGGTGGCAGTGCAGAGGCTGAGGGGGCCCAGTTCAGCTTGGAGACATCCCCTCTTGGCCAGCTGATGAACATGCTGTCCCACCCTGTAATCCGACGGAGCTCTTTGCTTACAGAAAAGCTGCTGCGGCTGCTTTCCCTCATATCCATTGCCCTACCTGACAATAAAGCCACTGAGGTGCCTGCTGGACACCCGACCCCACAGGCTGCCAACCCTATCATAGCAACCAGCTCAGGTGCCACAGCCCCAATCACAACACAGAGCTCAGCATCAGCAGGCTCTACACAGGTCGCAGTGATGGGAACAGGGGCCTCTGCAGGAGCTGCAGCCCAGGGTACATCCTCAGGGACTGGTTTGGTGGCCTCCCTAACACCTTCTACAACAATCTCAATACCCACATCCACTGGAACCACTGCCGCAGGTAGGGATCACTTACTGCATCTCCAAATAAAAAGGCACAAGATATTTATTACCATATAAAGTGGCCACGGTTTGAGTAGAGAAGTTGTAATATTTGTTTTGAATAAACAGGGAAACAGCGGAGTATGGTAAGCAGTACAGAGAGTGACAACAAGATGGCCTCCGCTGGACTTACAGAGAAACAACTTCAGCTCTCTGTAGAGGTATGCAGATACAAAGTAAAGGATTAATTTCACACTCAGCTTTCATTCTGTTGATGGGAAATTTTAGTACTCCTCACAGAAATGTTGATTTCTGCAACATACTGCAAGATATTGGTTTGCTTGTAAGTGTTGAGGATCATTTGAGGCAAATGCTGAACATGGTCTATCAGGTTTCAGTTAATGAAAGCACTTCGTTTCAGCTGTCACCACAAATCCTTGATTGCTTCAAATTGTATTTACAATACCTTAGATATTTTTTCTAACAATTCTTCTTTCTTACAGGTGTTAACATCCCATTCATGTTCAGAGGAGGGGCTAGAGGATGCAGCAAACATTTTGCTGCAGCTGTCTAGAGGGGACAGTAGCACTAGGGATACTGTGCTGAGACTGCTGCTTAGTGGAGCTCGACACCTCGGATACACTCTTTGTAAACAGATTGGTCAGTGCTGCACACCTAAGTAGAAAGGAATAATTTTGTTTAAATTTAAGGAGTTTCCTTTCCTGATGTGTCACATTATTTTCTCTATCCTAGGCACGTTACTAGCCGAGCTTAGAGAGTACAACTTGGAGCAGCAGAGACGAGCACAAGCTGATTCTCATTCCCCAGATGCTCCTCCTGAGGATTCCTCAATCTCAGCTCGACTCAAGGGCAAGATGACCAGCAGGTTAGTAGTCATTAGTAACCCTGTGGCTGCATGGCAAAATTGACATTGAACACTGCCGCAGATGTAGCCAGATCTTATGATCAGACTTAATTTATCCAGGCAAGATACCATAATGGGAGCATGTTTGGCTTTGCATGTTGGTTGATTTTTAGTTTCTCATTTTTTTCTAATTATTTTCTGTGATGCCTCTACTTATTTGTTCTTTTGGGGACAGGTTTGATGGGTCAGAGAGTGTGGTAATTGTGGCTGCCCAGAAGCGCACACTTGGAGGACGCGAATTACAGCTTCCCTGTATGAGCTCGCTAACCTCAAAAACATCAACACAGAAGTTTTTTCTAAGAGTGCTGCAGGTTATTATCCAACTTCGTGAGGACACACGGCGTGCTAACAAAAAAGCCAAACAGACAGGGCGATTAGGTAAGAAGGCTTAACATGTGCACATTATACCTATGGTTTCCTTTAAGAGAGTTAAGAAAAATGTGCTCTTTGTTTGTTAATGGTAAGGTTCTACAAGTCTGGGTTCAGCCAGCAGCATCCAGGCTGCAGTACGTCAGCTAGAGGCTGAAGCTGATGCCATCATCCAGATGGTGAGAGAGGGTCAGCGGGCACGCCGGCTTCAACAGGCAGCCCCCCCCACCGCCTCTGCCGCCGTGGCCGTCGCTGCCGGATCCTCCGTTGCGGCCCCCCATGCCCCCACTGGTGCTGCTCCCCCTGCTGGCACAGCTGCCGCTGCCACGGTTAGCATGGGCTGCACTGACAGCAGGCATACTCCTACTTACACACAGCATACATTTACAGTAGAGCTTTAAAAAAAAATGCCAACCAAAAAAAATCTGGTATCAAGTCCATGGTATGACCATGACAGTATAATTATTTTAAAATTACTGTGTTGGTCATTTGGCTAAATGCTTAAAACTGGCTGTAGATTTCTGCCAGGCTGTGTGCAATTTGGGAAATTTTAAGCTCATTTTTAGTAATGCACATCTGTCTTGCTAAGTATTGAAAACTACCTACGGATAACTGTATGAATTTTGTATTGGTATTGTTGTACATAGTGCAGTTGCATTGCACACTGCTACATCAAGTGTTTTATAGATAGTGACATCGTGACTGTTGTCATGATAAATATTGACGGCGCCCTCAGAAAGACAGATGTGCCAGTGATTCACTACATTTAAAAGTAATGTCTTTGCATTGACATGTTCTACTTTTAAAATGGTCGCAGTGTGAATGTGCTGCCTGCTCCAAACAGTTTGATCTGATGTTTGTTTGCTGGCTGACATGGCTTTATGCTTTTGGCCCCCCACCTATTCAAGCCTAGTGTCTTCTCTTCTCAGTGGAATAAGAGAATGTCCAAATGCATGGCAGTCTCAATAATGACAATTAAGCCCAAATAAAAAGCAGTTCTATTACTTATTTCTTTCATCTTTCTCTTCTTTTCTCTGTTCTTTCACTACTTCCTGCTTTAAATTATGAAGTCTGAGGTCCAGTCTATGTCAGAAGCCCAGGCAGCCCAGAGAGATGATTCCCCAATGGACGTGGACCAGCCATCCCCTCTAGAACAGGACCCTGCACCTCTGGGTATGCTTCAGCTACACCCATCCTTCACCACCACTGTCACCAATTTGTTTGCTCTATGTTTTTATGTTAATTTTAAGTGCTGAAAGATGTTTCAAATGGAGCATTTAACTTGGTAGCTCAGTGTAGATTGTAAGCCAAAGTGTTTTAAATCATGGAAAAGGTTCAACTTGTAATTCTCACACAATAATGCTAAAAGGTTTTTGAACAGTGCTTAAATAGTTCTACATGTTATATACTGTTTATCCCGTGCTGGGTCGCAGAGGCAGCAGTCCAATAGCAGACTGTTGTCTACTATTCTACACAGTTTTATTGTAACAGTTCATTAAAATTCTCTTAGATGAAGATGGAAATGGTCAGTCAGAGAGTGAGGAAAGACTCCCAGACCTCCCTCTACTCAGCGAGCAGTTGCTATTGGATGAGCTGTGGGACATGCTTGGCGAGTGTCTGAAAGAACTGGAGGAGTCCCATGACCAGCATGCAGTCTTGGGTAAGCTGAAACTTGCTTGTGTAAAGGATGCATTTGTGCTTGTGTAAAGGATGCATTTGTGGTATATGGATTCATGGTGGATATCTTCAGCTGCGTAGTTGTGACCTCTTCTCTTCTGATTAATTTGAACAGTTCTCCAACCTGCTGTAGAAGCTTTCTTCCTTGTCCATGCTACGGAGCGAGAAAGCAAACCTCCAGTGAGGGACACTAGGGAGAGCCAGCTGTCCCACATCAAAGATGAACCCCCACCACTGTCCCCGGCTCCTCTTACCCCTGCTACACCCTCTTCCCTGGACCCATTCTTCTCCAGAGAGCCATCTTCCATGCACATCTCTTCAAACCTGCCTCCAGACACCCAGAAGTTCCTCCGTTTTGCAGGTATGTTTGAAAAATTAAATTAAGCCTCATAAGACTTTGTTTTCACATGGAGTACAGGTAGCAGTAAGGACTGTCTTCAATTTCAGAAACTCACCGCACAGTGCTTAACCAGATCCTGCGACAGTCCACCACTCATTTGGCTGACGGGCCTTTTGCTGTATTGGTTGACTACATACGCATCCTGGACTTTGACGTTAAGCGGAAGTAAGAAAGATTCCTACTAGTGTCTTTTTTCTTTTTTCTTTTTTTTGTACTGTGTGGGTTTTTTTATGTTGGTCTCATTTTGCACCACTCAAACTCTGGTGTATCGCCCATCTGTGCAGGTACTTCCGGCAGGAACTAGAGCGACTAGATGAGGGCTTAAGAAAGGAAGACATGGCTGTGCATGTGAGGAGAGACCATGTGTTTGAGGACTCCTACAGGGAGCTGCATCGCAAGAGCCCAGAGGACATGAAGAATAGACTGTGAGACCCCACTGCTCTTCAATTCACTTCCCAGTCCACGTCATATCGCTCGTAATCAGTTACTTACACAGAGCTACCTTTCCATTACAGGTACATTGTGTTTGAAGGGGAGGAGGGTCAGGATGCTGGTGGCCTGCTGAGGGAGTGGTACATGATCATCTCCCGGGAGATGTTCAACCCCATGTACGCTCTTTTCCGCACTTCACCGGGTGACCGGGTAACCTATACGATCAACCCTTCATCCCACTGCAACCCCAACCACCTCAGCTACTTCAAGTTTGTTGGTCGTGTGGTGGCCAAGGCAGTCTATGATAACCGGTTATTGGAGTGCTATTTCACCCGCAGCTTCTACAAGCACATCTTGGGCAAGAGCGTCAGGTATTGAAACAGCCTGTGGATATAAACCAAAGTTATTATTGTCTTGAAATTGTATTGGGTTATTTCAGTGTGGTTTTTGACTTCAGTTAAATTTTAGATGGTATTAAACAGTGCTTTAGAATTTTAAAATTACTTTTCTAACTGTATTAGCTATAAAAACTGGATTTCAACCTATACCAGAACTTAATATTAACCGATTTAGTTTGTGTACTGTGGTACTCAGTCTGTCTGTTTCTGTTTTCAGGTACACAGACATGGAGAGTGAAGACTACCCGTTCTTCCAGGGGTTGGTGTACTTGTTGGAGAATGATGTGTCCACACTAGGTTATGAGCTGACATTCAGCACAGAGGTTGGTGTCTATTCTCTAATCTCACCAATTAGTTTCAAGTGGAAAATTGAATTTTCATGCTGCATCCTTTATTGCTAAAACTGGGATTGGACCCCAAGGGCTTGAATCACATGTTTAATGTCTTCATTGAATATGAGCTGAAAGAGTCATTTGGAGGCTGGAAGTTCTGAAATAGCTTTTGTTAATGTGGATCTTAATCTGGTTTGCCATGAAACACATGATGGTGCATATCTTGCTGTGCTGTGTCTATAGGTCCAAGAGTTTGGGGTGTGTGAAGTAAGAGACCTCAAGCCAAATGGAGCCAATATCCTGGTCACAGAGGAAAACAAAAAAGAATATGTACACCTTGTCTGCCAGATGAAGATGACAGGTGAGATTATGATTTGTTTTTATTCAGGATTATTTTCTTCAACCAGAGCAACACAATAAAAATCAGTACTGTTACGAAAACAACCAGTGAATACAAATGAGTTTAATTATTTTGGCAAAACCAACAGATGGCATTTTAAATGCTCAAATCATAGGAGTGAAATGAATTTCCAATCATGCAGTGCCTGAAAGAAACACTAGGTGGTATCAAATGAAACATGGAACTGATAACTGCACCACAGCCAAAGAGATTTTTCTTGGGCAGCTGGAGAATGCTGCTAATGACAGTCATCAACCTAAGTAAATTATTGAGTAAAGACATGGATTTTCTGCTGATCATTTTAATTACACTGCAGACAATTTGACAGAAGTGTTGGTTACCCAGAAAAATAAATCACAGAAAGATATAAAAGTGTGAATGCCTGTTCTTTTTAAAATAATTTTTAGGTGCGATCCGTAAGCAGCTGGCAGCTTTCCTTGAGGGATTCTATGAAATCATCCCCAAGAGGCTGATCTCCATCTTCACTGAGCAGGAGCTGGAGCTGCTCATTTCTGGCCTTCCTACTATTGACATCGATGACTTGAAGGCCAACACTGAATACCACAAATATCAGTCCAGCTCCATCCAGGTAAGGATCAAGAAATGGGTTTCCCTCATTGTACTGAGCAGACTTACACAATTTGAAGGTCTAATATTTTATTCATCTTGTATCATTACCGATTATACCATACAATTTAATCGAGCTAACATAGATCTGTTAGCACTAACAGTTATTTAGCAAAAATTTTTTCCCCATAATTAAAAAATGTCGAAAAAAATTACATATTGCTTGTGAAGAATTGTCTATGTATTTAGACAATGCACAAGCTTAAAATAAACGATAAAAAAAAATAATAATCATACTGTGGACCTACATACACACACACACACACACACACAGTATGTGTGTGTGTGTATATATATGTATATATATA
>JAPTGZ010000026.1:22892845-22915244 GCA_029814645.1 Fowleria isostigma | reverse complement strand
TTGCCAAAGTACTGACGATTGTAACCACTGGAAAAAGAAACAACACACCAGAAAAACAAAATGTTCCATGGGCAGAACTAGTCACATATACTGTATATGGGTGGTTCCTAGTAGACATCCAAGGGGGAAAGAGTTAAAGTAGAAAAGTCAGTCATCTGTAGAATTACAAACTGAATGAAAGGGAAAACCTCATATTCTATTCAAGTACATACAAATGCTGTCTGACACCTGCAACAAAAACCTACCCACACCTTGTTTTAGTTTTGTTCTTATCCAGAAAATCTCCATGACTAGGGATTTAAAGCTAATTGCTGTTGGTGGTCTTGTAGCCACACATTGCAGTTAAAGACTTGCTTTATTTGTTCTGCCTTCCTGGGTTTCTTCTTCCTCATTCGTCTCCTCGCTCATCTTCTAAAGCCCTTGCTTGTCTGCAGTTTGCACCTGTCATCCCCTCTCTTTCTCTCAGTCCTCCCCTGTGTTTCCATCTTCTTTTACCTACTCTTGCGTGCTGAATTTGTTCCACTCGAGGACTTGCTACAACAGTAGAAATCGAATCCCCCACTGCCACTGCCAGTGTTTCACTGCTGCTTCTTTTTGACCCCCCCACCCCCTTCCTCTTACACACGCTCACTCTAAAATGCTGCACACCGGTTGCAGAATAGGGAGCATCCATGTCTGATTTGATGTGTGCTGAGGCATGATAAATGAAATTACAGTGCTGTCATGCAGGGGTTTTCAGACCCCACGCTAAGCTGAGGTTTACAGTACATTGGACAGCCTGGTTTTGGGGGCCTTCATCCCCCCCCTTTCATGTACAAAACACATGCAATTTTCCATTAGCCACACTTGATTTGCATCTCCTAGAAGCGTCTGTTGCTGGATGGAGACAATGATTTGCAAATACAGAAGAAATATAATCTATGCAGGAAGTTGACTGTCCAAACATAACACCAAACCTTTTCTGCATAATTTCTGTTCTCACTGCAGCTTAAATTCCATGGCAACTTGTGCAGGATGTTTTGTTGTGTACCTGTTTCAGAAATGGAAAGATCAATGATTCCGTTAAATGAGACACTGTGATGCTCTTCCACTGGGTGGGGATAATTAGACTAGAACAGGGTGTTCCCTGTCACACGTTTTTCATGTGAATGCATTCGGTTTCCAGCAAAGTCACTCGGATGTTATTCGTTTCATTATCCAGGAAACATTTTGACTGTTGTAAACTGAAATTATTTCTGTGTTTGGAGTCGCTGATGCATTGAGAAGGAGAAAACCAGATCACATTTTGTCACTCGAGTTTTTGTTCATACTCTGATATGAAAACAAATGACCAGAGAATTGATGAAAAAAAAGTAAGAGAACACTCTCTATATGAACTACATTAAAAAAGTTGCTGGTAGTATACAAAATTCAGCAACAATGGCAATCGCTCTCTATTAGTAACAGTGAAGCTGAGGAGGAAATGAAGGCCGATGGAGTTCATTAATAATGACTGTTTTGTGTGTCAGCCAAAGAGCTCTCAGCCTAATACATTTTACTGCTGCTGTCTTCAGTGTCTCTGGAATAAATCACAATATTACAGCCACCACAGAACAAAATGATAAAAGGCTTCTTTAGCGTAGAGCCCAAATGGGCAAAGGGACAACATCAGTTCATTAGAGTAATTGGTTTAATGTTTCTAATTAGCTAGAGAGATATTTATATAACAGAAAATTGATGACAGTGTCACCCTTGCTTTACAGAATGCGTCACCCAGATCCACTGTTGTGGAAGTTTCTTGATTCTCCAAAACACCAGAGAGAGAAAAGGTGATGAATATTTATAATTAGCACACAGTGAATTCATTTGCAACAGTGAGCGGTTAGCAGTGTTGCTATTTACAGCATGTGAGTTAACACGTTGTCATTGTTTCCGTCTCTTAATTGACTGTGGCTTGTTCACGATAAATGTTCTAAATACAACCTCAGACACATTAAAGTCATACTACTGTTTTTCACATTCTCTGCTGTAGGGGGATGTAACAACTAAGTACTTTTACTCAGGTGTATTAAAGTACAACTTTGCTATAGAAGCATATAAACCTCCACCAACACCACTGTTTTTATAGTTCCATAATTCTATTAACCCACCTGTTTATTCTCCCAGTTAGTTTAACTGAATGTTCCCATGGTTAAAAAAACAAAAACGAAAACAGGACCTATTGTCAGTTGTGCCAGTTTGTTTATTAAGTTAGTTATTTCTATGTTTATTTTGTTTTATTTGTTTAACAATATTCATTTTTAGTTGTTAGCCTGGTGTCCTCAAGGAAGCAAAAAGCTCCCGTTTCCATTTTTATCAATTCTGCTTTGTCCATGGTCCATGCCCTACCCTTCAACCGAGTTTCACATAACCTGCCGAGCAAAAATATACATTAGTTAATCGTTGTTGTTATAATTAATAAATATATCTACTATTGAAATATTTTGTGGAAGTACTTTTCTCTTTATTACAGGACAAATTTGCCATGGCATCATTTATACTACACAGTGTCATTTATTTCCATCTATCGTTGGCCAAGCAGTATATATAACAGTACAGAAATTCAGAAATGATCCAAAACTAGTACTTCCACCAAGGCTGTTAAATTACCTACAACAGTGTACTATCCTCAAAAAATTTGCCAAAACATTTTATTTCTCAGTGGTCAAAAGGCATCAGTTAAAATTCAAATGAACTTGTGTACAAAATCTTGAGATAGTGATTTTTAGAAAATCCTCTACTGTGACCTTGACCTTTTAAAGTCAAACTTACTGTGGCTCTAAATCTTAACCCCCCATGTATGCCCCATGTATGTCGTAAGTCCAACCTTCTCAGAAGATCACAACAGTTTTTACAATTTCCCCTCATGGTTAAAAAAAGGGGATTTTCTGGACTTTCTCCTGACAGTAACCTTTGACCTAAAACATCTCAAATTTAATCATCATTATCTCATACAATGAGTCAGGACAGTTTGTTCAAAGAGAAACTGACCTCCTCTGTGGCAGTACAAAGTATATTCATTGATTGAAATTCCGGCCACAGCATTGAAAATAGTCACATTAATCTATCAATAATTATAAACTGATAAGTTTATTCTGAACAGAGTGTGTTCTCCCCTCCTTGAATCGCCATCTTGGTGGAGGGGTTTCAGCGCCTGAATGATCCTGGGGGCTATGTTGTCAGGGGCTAGACGCCCCCGGTACAGACTCCTAAGGCAAACTGATCCTAGGTGATGGGTCAGACAAAGTGCGATTTTTGACCAGTATGGATGAACAAACCAGGAACCTAGTTTCCTCACTCAGATCAAGGGTCCCGGGGCCCCATCCTGGGGCCAGGTCTGGGGAGGGGCTCCTCAGTGAGCACTTGATGACCAGGTCTTTGCTCATGTGGCCCAGTGACTAGTTGGCTTCCTCAAGCTGTGATCTCTGGCTTGCCTTCAAAGCTGCTGAGTGTGAGGTAGCCGGGATGAAGAACAGCACCTCCAAGTGGTCTCCAAGGCCATGGTCCTCAGTAGAAAAAGGGTGGAGGGCCCTCTGTGGGTAGGAGTTACTGCCCCAAGGGGCGGAGTTTAAGTATCTTGGTGTCTTGTTCATGAGGGGAGGATGGAACCTGAAATTGACAGGTGGATCAGGGCAGCCTCTGTGGTCATGCAGATGCTGTACCAGTCTGTTGTGTTAAAGAAGGAGCTGAGCCAAAAAGCAAAGCTCTCAATCTATTGGCCGATCTATGTTCCTACTCTCACCTATGGTCTCGAGCTGTGGGTAGTGACCAAAAAGACAAGATCATAGATCCAAGTGGTACAAAGGGGGTTTGTCTGCAGGGTGCCTGTGTTTTCCCTTACAGATAGGGTGAGGAGTTCAGCCATCTCCTATCCCTGTAGAGGTTCAGAGTAGAGCCACTGCGTCTCCACATCGAGAGAAGCCAGGTGAGGTGGTTCAGGCATCTATCTGGTCATTATACCTCCTGGACGCCTCCCCAGTGATGTGTTCCAGACATGTCCTAATGGGTGGAGACCCTGTGACAGATCCAGGACATGCTGGAGGACATATCTCTCCACTTGTCTTGGAACGCCTTGGAAGTGTTCTCTACTCAAGCTGATGCCCCCATGACCCAGACCCAGATAGAATGGAAGAAGATGAATGAATGGATGGATGGATGGATGGATGGATTCTGTTATTTTAGTTTTGATACTTAAAATTATAATTTGATGCTTGATTTGAAGTAAATTTTTGAATGCAGAATTTTTCAAATGTAATGAAACTTATAAGTGTTTTCATGTTGTATTTTGTACAATATATAAATACTGTCTGCACCACGGTTCAACATTATACTGAGAATTTAGGGAATTAAATGTTAGCAATTTGACATATCAAGGTGGACAGGAGCAGCCCTCAGTTTTGACAGCAGTGTGACAGGTTTAGGAGGGTGTTATGTGCTGTTACGAATCTGTTGGGAATCTGTCAGGTTTGTCATCACCTCCTGATTAAGCTGCTATCTCTGCTCTGCCTGTGAGGACAAGGACCAGGGAGGGAAGGGGAGCGGCAGAAATGACTGAACGCTCCACAGAGACGGAATATGACGTTTTTGGCTTCCCAGTATTGCTCAAATATTTGCGTTGTCCTTTGGGGAGAATGGAGGGTGAAGTGGGAAAAACATGGGTTCGGGTGGGTGCACATAGACCGGCCTTTGGTCACAGACATGAGAGCTGTGACCGCAGAGTCCTGAGTCAAACCAGAAGTGACAGACTGTCTACTGTAAAGGTCAAAGTCTTTATTACCTCTGAGCTTCTAAGTATCTGTACTCACTGTATATTTCCCCCCTCCCCTCAGTTTCTCCCTCACCTCCCCTCAGTGGCACGGCAGTAGGTACCTTGTGGCATTTTAGAGAAGGGAAGCCACGGCATGATTTCCTGCCCTGCCATATTACAGATCATGTTCTGAGGGTTATCATTTAGAAAAGTAATACTGCTCAGCCATTAAGAGTGAGCTCATTTTCCAGGAGGGAAATAAGCAGCTTATTTATCTGTAAACGCAGGGTGGAAATATCCACACTGTAAGACAATGCTCATTTTGTTTTGGAGACATTTTAATAGTGCCCATAATACTCTGTATTTAAAAAAAAAAACAAAAACTAATCAGGATATGATTTTGTTTCCACACAATTTACCGAAACAGTAAAGGTCACTGCTATTTTGGTGCTTTTGAAACAAAAGCATGTAAGATAATTGTCATGACATTCACTCCTTTGTTTTAACAATATGGTAGTGTGTTTGTGCAGGAACAAATCCTATGCAAAGCCTTGGTTTGAATATCACTGAAGGAAATTTGATTCTACATAAGCTGCAAATTGTTATTTCCGCTTCGACTGTCTGCCCTCATTATGAATCTCTGTTGATGATGACAACCTGCGTCTTTAGCTCTGATGGTGCTCTAACCTGTGGCGTACCATGCCACTCATAACTATTTACATACAGTTAGCATGTTTAATGAGATGTGTTCTGGCGAGTGAAGTACTGGTCATATCTAGCCTGCCAGGTCCAATATAAGCACGGCAGGAAACTAAATCAGAGTCATTTCCCTTCAATTAGTGAGTGATTAACGCTGGGTCAGAGATGGCTGGCTGACCTTCTGACCACCTAATGACTTTAAGCAGATCAATGGATGTGCAAACACCAACCACATCAGCAACGTGGGAACTGTGTAGTCAGTGGAAAGACACTAAAGGAACAGAGCATTGTTAAATCTGCCTCTGGTTCTCACTTTTGTTCTATCTTTGGCACTGTTTCTGAAGAAACATTGTGACAAGGAGCAAATTCATTCAGTGTTGAGGGAAACAAACTATAGGTGTGAGTTACATCAAGAAGTCATTTTGTAAGTAAGACAGCTTTGAGTGCTGATGACTAGAAGCATATTCATACCCTTTATTAAAGTAAAAGTACTGGTACCATTACTTTTTATTACAATACGACTTTGTAGTTTGATCTTTATTAATGTTTTATGAGATTATCAAGTTTGTAGCATTATCTTTTCATCAGCTCAAAAAGGACAGACCTGTTTTCAGTTTTGTGACTTGTGCATTGTCCAGATAATCCAGCAGTTTTTACTTAGTTTTAGAGTAAAGCGACCTCTAGGGCTGGCTAGTGCATCCAATGGACAAGTGTCAAAATGTGCAGTAACGTGAATGTCCTCTAGGGGCAGTGTTCAGGAACCCCATAGACCCAGATGTTAAAATGACAACTTTCCAGCTAAAACAAACATGTTTACATACATAACCTAATGTAAAATTGTTTTGATATTTGTGGCTCACTTCCTCCTTCATGACAACAGTTCAAGTATAAGTTTAATACATCTGTTACCAGTTTATATTATCCAAAGTTAATTGGAAAAAGGGAATGGCCGCTTTGATTGACAGGTGAGTACCATGCTAATAGCATTTATTAGGGTTAGCTCCGGCTGCCGTCAGATGTCAGCTCTTGCTTATTGAGTAAAATGTATTTTTCTTTCTTACTGTTAGCTCTGCTTTTGTGTTAACGAATTCTGTCATGCAGTATACTGATACTTCCAAAAACTGGTGTAACTTCACTAGCCGATGTTAGCATTCATTTTTTGTATTGCACTTAATGGACTGATAGCTAACCTGGTAATTAGCTCATTTAGTCATGACAAATTTGTTCATAAAATTCAAGACTTTAGCACTTTTCTGAAACACAACCTTATGTGTTAAAATTATTAAGTAACTCATGCACTGGTATTTAATGTGGTCTGTTTTTGTGTATGTGTGTGTTTTCATATCTCACTCTTGTCCAACTCCTCCATGGTTTTCTCTGGAGGGGAAGGGAAGAAAACAATTGTAATCTGAAAATTGAGTTAATCCGTCAGACAGGCAGGGGAGTAAAATCCAAAATATTTGCATCTGAAATGGTGTGAAGTAGAAGTACAAAGTTTTATATAACGGGAATACTCAGGTGTAAATATGTCAAACTTGTTTTCAAATACAATACTTTAGTACTTAGAGTACTTTGATACCTTTCACCTAAATTCGTTAACAGTGATATACATAACATATATCACTGGCTTCTTTCTCATATTGTCATTTAGTTATCCACAGTGTAGCTGATGGAGCCAGCCTGCTGTGCGTTATTCCTCTCCTCTTTTTGTCTTTTGTGTCTCAACTGCCTTGTTTTTCCATATAGAGCTTTTAAATGCCTTCATCTTTCTAGAAACCAGGAGGCTCATGGGGGCAAAACATCAAAGTGCATTTTTCAAGCTTTTTTGACACCTGTCACAATCACTATTTTCAGCCTGACATGCTTCATGTTGCACCGCACCTTCTTCATTGACACTGGAAGTCTGTCGTCCTCTCCATTCCAGCTCGATACCTCTAGCCCTCCCTCTCATCTGGACCTCCACACCCATACTGCAGCCATTTACTATATTGCCTCCATCCCCCTTTTTAAGCTGATGGAATTCTCTCTCTCTTTCTCTCTCTCTCCCTCTCTCTGTCTTTGTCTTTTGCTGACTGCATCTGTTTTTCCTGCAACTCCAGACTTTAACTTGTTCATTCACAGCCTTCCTTCCCCTCTCTCTCTTGCTCTGCGCTCCCGTCTTCCTCCTCATATATCATTCCATCTCACCCACCAGTCTGCCAGCTGACTCACGGTGGAGTCGAGAGGAAGGAAAATGAGCGGAGAGATTTTTTTGCAAGGGCAAGTAAGAAGTCTCTTACAGATGAATGGTTTTGAGTGAAAGCCCGGACAGTACACTGTACAATGAAGTGACAGCCAAGGTAAATGTCTCCACAAACAGTTTACACAACAGAAGTCAGGGAGACGCTTCTGTTTTTTAACAGGAAATTTTAGTAGAGTTGAAACAATCAGAAAGAGACAGCAGAGACATTATCTGTATTGATCTGTCTGAGTGAGATTTCCTATGAGCAGGATGCTAATTTTCCTCTGTTCTCCACTTGAAACTGCCCTTTAAATATTAGTGTTTTGCTTTGTTTTAATAGCTTGTCTGGACAGAGGCTGTGGGGACAAAATTACTCAGCCCGTGTCTCACATTAAGGGCTGTCTTGACATTTATTTCCTAATAACATTCTTTGGTTCCTGTAGATAAAGTCAGACTTGCTTTTCTCATGGTGAAATTACATTGGTGTTGCTGTACTTACATTTTTCTTCAGCGCCTAATAACTCAATCTGTCAGCATCATCTTGTGCCACATATTTCTCTTAGATTAAAAACCCACTATCACCTTATCCAAATGTTGCTCCTTGTTTGTTGTCCATTAAATAATGTACAAAGATGACACAAAAAAGAGCACATTACCTCTGAGGATAAAAAAACTGCCTCAGTGTGAGTCCAGATAGCGCTTGTACTCAGACAGCCATCTCATTCCGTCCTTTTGATCCCTTGCCCAGTTTTTGTCCCTGCTCCTGGCACTTATCCATGTACAATTTTTATTTTCATCATCTCTTTTCTTGTACTCGTGTTTTCAATTAATAGATGAAGCATCTACATTTTAAAATATCAGAAAACAAACAAAAAGTCACAAGCTTATGCAGTTAAAAGTTTAACCTTCAAACTGCAGCCTTACTGTCTAAAAACCAGAGATAATCATTTTTGCAGAGAAATACAAGATTTAAAAAGGTGAAGCTTGTGTATAGTTTGCGCGTATGCTTAACTTCCGATTGTTCAGTGATCAAGATTTATTTCGTTTTTGTCTCCATCACTGGCATCCATCCAGCCACAGTTTTGACCCTGAACTTTGAGTCTTTCTTTAGTCATCTAGCCTTGTCTAAGGATAATGGAGGAGGTCCCACACCTACATAAACTGGCTTCATCAATCATTATTCCCTTGCTGTCTGCTCCTGTAGCAGCTTTTGTCTGCTTGCTTGGCAGATCCTGGGGCACTGGTGGCAGATGGGCCACGCTGGCACCCTAAAACCGGAGCAGCACAAAGAGAAACTACAGCACCTCAGAGAGAGTTTTCTGACTGCACACAATACTGCCCCACTTACCTGTTCTGTTATTTTTAGGAACATGTGTCGAATGAGTGTGAAAACGTGTGTGTCTCCCAAGTTAGTGTTAGTCTGTCTTCCCTCTGTTATTTCAGTAACAGATCAAAACCCTTTAGTGCTGTGCGTCTTTTGGGGGACGTCAGTGTTGAAATAATTGTTGAGCTCTGAAGATATATTTGCAATATTTTGATCATGTTGATAATGAAGCAAGACTTTGCTTAAGCAAGCGTTTTATTATTATGACACATTGTATTCTAGGTGGAAGCCCAAAGTGCTGCAGAGGAAACAAAAACATGCATTAATAAAAGAATACCAAGACAGCAAACGGAACATTAAAATTAAGAATAAAACAGCTGCGAATAAAATAATCCTCAAGGCGAACAGGAGCCCTATGAAAGATAATGAGATCTGAGTTAAAAATAATCAAAGTAAAATGAAATGCAATAGAAAAAAAAGAGAAAAATACTGAATGTAGATCAATAACAGATAGCACATGTGAATTAAACGATGTAGAAATATAAAAATGAAGATAGATATTCACTAATATGAATAGAAATAAAGAAATCCAGACAGGCAGTTGAATGTAACACCTCTGTTTTATTGCATTGGTTCCTATTATAGAGACATGACACAAAATGTGGGGTAAACTGTTCAACTGTCTGGAGGCAACAGTGGAAAATCTTCAATCAGTCTTGGATTTTCTCTGGGACTGTGGCACTGAGAAAAGTAATTGTTTAGAGGATCTAAGGGGTTTTGGAGGTGGAATAAGCTCTGACAATGTGGGAAATCTAAACTGATGCCAATCCACGGAGTTCTTTAAAAGCAAATAGAAGAATTCGTTTTTTTGTTGCTGCCTGTGTTTTGGATGAGCTACTCAGGAGAAAAGGCGAAATGACTCGCATATAAATTAGCAGCGCTAAGATAAAGCATGAAAGCACGCACAGTCAAAAATAAGATCTTTGAAACTATCATCATGTGAAATGTAGCAGATCATTGTCACCGTGTGACATTATACAATTGTATTATCTTGTCACAACAGCAAACACAGCCTCACACCCCCCTGGATTAAGCAGCCTTTTATTACCCTGAAATCAGAGCATCTCTGCATCTCCACGACCTCCCAGACTCAGATAAGACACGGCAGTAATTCCTGACACATTTTTATTCTCCAGCGTTACATAACGGCCCAGTCATGCCTTTGATTACACTATAATGAACTGAAGCTCAGTCAATGTCTGAGAATAAATTTAGAAAAGCCTATGAAAGTTGAGCCCAATGGAGTGTGGAGATACTAACACAAAGCCTCACATGCCCATTATTTCACCTTGGTAGTCTGTTAGCTCCTGGACTGTCCACATGTTCTCATCAACATCAATGTAGGACAGATTTACTCAATGAAGTTCATCTTGTCTCATGTGTTTCAGCTGTAATGTAATACATGTATGTACTGCTTTTATTTACATGTACTTGTGCCTGCATTTTGTATATAGAATAGAATACACTAGAAAATACATTAATAACAAAACAAATCACTCTAGGTGACATCTAATACCTATTTATGTATACCTTTATTATGTCTACATATCTCTATATTTAATGATAGCCCTTTTGTAATAATGTGTACTTTTTCATTATTTGTGGCACTTTTGGACATTTTTTTCTTTTTCACCCATCATACTGGATGCCAAACTGTATTTCACTGTTATAATGAAAATGTAATCTAACCTAGTCTAATTTAAGACGTGCTTAGAGTGATTATTTTTTATTTTACCAGCATTAGTCTTTCAGTGAATTTTCCAATCACAAATCCTGATTTTGATTTTTCTTCTAGAATGAAGCTTGAGGTGATGTTTTAAATCATATCTTGGCTGAGAATCATCTGTTTTGATTCTGTTTTACCACAGATGTACAGTGCTCAGCATAAATGAGTACACCCCCTTTGAAAAGTATGATTTTAATCAATATCTCAATGAACATAAGCACAGTTTCCAAAAATTTGGACAAAACTGAGTTTTCTAGAACATTTCCTTAACTGAAAACATGATATGCTGTATAGTGTCCCATTAAAAATGTTGATTCTTAAAGAAAACTAAAGGATTTATGATGAATCTGTTGGGGTGTACTCATTTATGCTGAGCACTGTACAGTGTCACCATCAAGAGCCACAAAAGAAATTGTCCCTGAAAGGTCAAAGGTCAATGTCACTGTTGATAATTTTCTAAAAAAAAAAAAATCACTTTATCTCAAGATTTTGTTCACAGCACTTTATCTCCTTGAAGCTGGTGTGATTTCTGCGAATGGTTGGCTGAGGTTTGCGCTCTCTAAGTTTATTTTAGCACTTTTGTAATATAGTTTCACATATTACATTTATAGTTTTATTAATTTTAGCACTTTTGTAATCTAGTTTTGTGATATAGTATGATGTTTATATGTATTTTGGTGTTCAGTATGGATTTACAATGACAGTAAAGTTTAATCTTTAGTCTTGTAATGATGAATAATTGTATTTTATTGTATATCCTAAGAAGTTACAGCAGAAATGCATGAAATTTCATTATGTTTTTTAATGAACTTTTAATTTGGCCATCATTTCACCTCCCTAGTCTTTTAGCTCCTGGACTGATGCAGGAGGAGAGGCAAGCGGAAGTGCTGAGGGGCCATAGGCTGATATACTCTATGCTAATGTAGAATATGCATTGTTATGCTTGGCACTGCCTGGCTGAATATATGAGCAGCAATAAGAGCAGGTGGACCTACTAATCTAAGCTGTATACATGGAGGAGGAAGAAGAGAGGGAGAGAGGACAGAGAGGACAAGAAGGAGGAGGGGGGGCTATAATAAAGGAATGGTCAGAATCTACAGAGAGTTAGGTGAAGAGAGAGAGAGGGAGGGAACAGAGGAGGAGGCAGGGAGGCAGGCAAAGAAGAAGGGTGATGTCACCTCTAACAGGCAGCCAATGAGAGTCAGGGAGTGAGAGTGAGCGGCCAGAGGAGGGTGTGTTTTTCTATCACTGCAGCATCAGCAGAGAAGAGAGGGGCACAATCAATTTGATACAGAAGAGGAAGAAAAGGCACAAGTACATTTAGAAGAGTGGAGGGGGAAAAGGACACAAGGAGTTGCCAGAGGAGACGAGCATCTCTGTGGAGGTAAGAGGAACCTTTTTCTGCAGAAACACACAGTTT
Source organism: Fowleria isostigma (assembly GCA_029814645.1). Classification (NCBI taxonomy): domain Eukaryota; kingdom Metazoa; phylum Chordata; class Actinopteri; order Kurtiformes; family Apogonidae; genus Fowleria; species Fowleria isostigma. Next base: position 22,903,029 of record JAPTGZ010000026.1, on the reverse strand, counting down.
TTCATGAAGCAGAGAGACGGAGAGAGCAGCGGGGAGCGGGAGTGAGCAGATTAATTAGGCTGTTAGGTGGAGGTGGAGGTGGCTTGTTATGGAATCACACCTTTGGCTCATCTCTACCTCCACCAACGGGAAATGACAATCTGCTTCATGCAAATTTTAACTGCTTCATATCTGAATGCCTCCTCTTTGACAACATATTTTACTCGCACGAAATGGATAATGTTTAGGAATATTGTCAGTTTGATTTAATAGTTTGCAAATTAATTATAGTCATTGAAAGACTTTTTATGTGTTCATAGAGGATGTAATAGATCATATTACACTTCTATTTTGCATCACTTTTCAATGTTTAAGAATTTAGAGTTTTGATGGTCAGGTATAACCTGTTGGTGCATGCTACTTTTAAAAATACTGTTTTTGTCATCGTCTTTTGTGTACTTCTTGTGGTAATTGTATGTGTCGTGTATCGCATGCAACAGGGTCTACTCTGGCATTAATGAACTGCACTGCACCGTGCGGGTTCAGTGAGCACTTTAGTAGTCATGATTACAGCATCTTGTTGCTTAACATTTGCTCTCTAAAATTCTACAGTGTTTTGGATGTATGTTAATATAAATTCAGATCTATTGTTGACTTTTTAGGTAATTAATGAAAGTGATTTTTTGTTTGTCTTTACATAGAAAAAATGTACAGCACAGACTAGTAGAATTTCCTACCAAATTTGAGAAATATAATATGCAAATAAATTTGCTGCTTTGGTATTCAAATTTCACAATCTCTTTTTTCAAACTGAAGGAAATCTTTATAACGTATGCTTGGCTTTGCCTTACATCTCCCTCTGCTTTGCTGCTTTAATATGAATATTCGTTTTCTCTCCTCTCTTCCCCTCCCCCAGCTAATAGCCAAGTGGTTTAATGTTGTTAAGTACAGCCGTGATTGCAATGTGCTGCTGTGGCATCCACTGATGTAGGGGATGAAATGCAGCTGCATAGCAGAGCAGACAACAACAATTTTCTAGTCTACCAGTCTTATCTGTGGCTGTTGCAGTAGGTCTGTTTTGCTGGGGCACAGAGAGGGATGAGTAACCTTAAACTACAGAGGAAAGAGAGATGGGAGTAGAAATGAATGGGAAGAGGGAGAGACAGAGAGAGATTCAGATATCAACAGGAGACAGTGAGAGTCAGCGGAATATTTATATGGAAGGAGATATCGGAAGAAGGAAAATAAGGGCGGGGCACCACTAATAGCAGACTGTGCAGGTGTGCCCATGAAGAGTCACTCACCTGGCTGTGTGCCATACAGCTGCCTGCTGTCACCCTCCACAGCCTGTTACACATCTGTTATACCCAACGGCACAAAACAGACAATATTCCCCCAGTTGTATTAATGATGTAGGGAACTGTATTGCCAGAAGCAGCTCCTAAAGGCAATGAGTGTGTTTTGTCTGTCGGTGGTTTATGGAGTAGAGTATGTGTCTTTGTGTTACTGCTCCCATCACACATCATATCACACATAATAACCAGATGCACACAGATTCTGGGTGTGTATTTATGTCTGCGTATCTACTCATGTCACGTGAGTGCATGTGTGCGCCAGTAGTGCTAAACCTGCCCCAGTAGCCTGCAGCTTGTCCCAGATGAACCCAGTCAGGGGACTGGAGGGACTGGAAGGCGGTGTGCCTGACAATGACTTGTCACCATCTGTACAACATCCATAAACATTCTGCACAGCACACATCCACACAATAGATCAACATACAGCTGCTGCCACTGAATGAAGTATGTGTGGATGCATGTGCTGCTGCCGCTGGAGTGAATGAAGTGTGAGTTTGTATGCATGTGCATGTGCTCTGTGGTGAAATGCTCCAGAGAACCACTGCTGGTCACATTATCATACTATTTATGCAGTGAGGTTTTTACGATCATGGCAGCCAGAACTCTATGGTGTGGGGAGCTGCTGGTATAGCAGGGGTGTTGTTGTTAGAGGAGCTGGCTCGACTTGGAGAGCATGATTACCCTTGCTTCAGTATGGTGCAGAATGTAATCTCCCCTCTGACGCTGCCTGGTTAATTGAGCTGTTCCATCAAAGAAATGGATTGACACAGGGATTTATGTGAAAAAAGGGGTGACGGAGAGGCAGGGATCAGCAGTGAAAAGAGTAAGGAGAGGCAGATGAGGATGCTGTAAGTAACATGGAGAAGATAAAGGACAGGAGTTGAGAGTGGACTTCGCTTTGAAAACCAGACTACTTTGCATCCTTTCATGTATGGTCAATGTGGTGGATATTGAAGGGAAGCAGAAAGAGAGATCAACTAAGATAAAGAAAAAAGGTAAGGTTGCAACAGATGATAGGTCAAAGAAAGAGAAGGAACCAGAGGCCGAAGGAATTAACAGGAGGTTTAAAATTCTCATAAAATGAGAGAAAAGCAGCGCAGTGCGTGGCCAGATATTCATGGTTTTGCTGTATTAATTTCTGCTGGATGATAATGGCAGCGATTGGCCTGATTCCAAATGCCTTTAGTCTTGCAGTTGAAGTGGAGAGCTGGTGTTGTGTAGGAGGAGAGGAGTGATCTGCACTCAATCTGCCAGTTAGGAGCAACTCCAGGGAAGAGCAGTGTACTGTGCTGGCCCTTTGCTCCTCAGCCACCTGTTCTAGCCTTAGGGCCTCTTTATCAGTCCTGCTGCTCACCAGACACAGATATACAAACACACACATATAAACACATCTGTTTAATGCACAATTCCAGCAACATCCACAAATAAACACTGAGCAAATACACAGTGGAGCTCCTGTTGCAGTGCACCAAATTAAAGATTCTCTAATGTTGCTTCCCTGGCCTGATTACTTAAGCATCTGCTACTGATCAAAGACCGCACTTGTCACTTTATGGTGATTCAGCCATTAATGCAGAGGCAGGGTAAAATAAGGGTTAAGAGACTGAACTATATCTTAGACTGAGCTGTCAACAATTACTTTTTTATCTCTACTTTGCTCTTTATACTCCTTTGAGACTAATAGTTGTAAAGTTTTAAACTCACAAGCCACAGATTCAAAGGTTTCTTTCTCAACTCCCTTGAGTTATCTCCAGTGTGTGTCTTTTTATTGCTCTGTATGTGTATGTGTGTGTACATGTGTGTACCTTCAGGATGCTGTCAAAATGGAGAGTTTCCCTCCTCCCCGGCTGCAGCTCGGAGGCTGTTTGATTTAGACTGTGCAGATGGGAGTCGGCCCACTGGGTGTCAAGTGGGGGATCATGTAGACATGCTGTCAGGGTTTGGTGGAGAATACATTGTGGTGATTTAGGGAGTTAAGGGTCAGGGAGATTGACAACCCAGCCGTGGGTATCTGATTATAGACAATTTAGGAGGAAAGAAAGAGGCCAGCAAAAGGAGAGAGTGAAGAAACACAGGTGAGATGGAAGGAAGGAAGACCTAAAAATGGAAAAGATTGATTTGAAAAGGTGGCGCAGAGATAGTTGGGAGATAAAGCTGTCACAAAAGGGGAGACATAGTGCAAGAATGGCAATGTGTCTGAGTCATCTTCGTGCTCCAGTCATCGCTTAAGTGTCTTTTTTTCCTGTTTCAGGCATGTAGAAAAGAACCTATCCCCTTCAGTAATACATCCTTCCTTTACTGCCTCTGTGTCTCTGTTTTCTAATGTTCTCATGTACTCTTACGTGGTTTCCGTTGTCATATCAGTATTCATGCAGTGGTGGACATAGTAGCCCACATCGCAGGTCTTAATCAAAATAATGACTGAGGCTTCTATTGGCCTTTCCAGAAAGAGGCTCTCAGACAAAGAGTAATAAATCCAACCCAATTATACTATTGAACCTATGATGGAAACTGGGGCACAAATAGAGGCGTCATGTATGGAAATGAATTTAATTTGGCAGAGTGAATTACCTTATTACATCTTTCAGAAGTGATGCTATGAGAGAAGGAGAAATTGTAGAATTCCCATGGGTGACAAATATGATATTACCAGTTAAAATTACAAAACTGGAAGCCCAGAGTGGATATTACTTCTGTCCAGGAAATTAATTACTGCCAAACCAATAACAGAACCAATAATGAAAATCTGTGGCCAAGATGAAGTAGAAAAATATGTTTTAAATTCGATAAAAATAAAAAAAGAAAAGAAGAATCTTATTATTTAAATGTGCACTGTCCATTTAGTTTTGTAATATTATGCAAATATGTTTTAACTCTGAATTTAAATTCTTCTGTAGAGATACTCTATGAAAAAGGTTAAAAAAAAAAGGAGAAACCCCATAAAACTCCAAATAAATAGGGGATACACACCAGTCTGTGTCTGACCTTCTCTTTGCCTCCTTGATGCTCTTATCCTTTTTTCTGCCTCCCTCACAAAAAATTATGCCTTTGTCTCAGCAATACAGAGAATTCCCCGTCCTGCGTCACTCCATCTGGACCAAAGCAGCTCTATCAAAGACGCTTTATTGTCCACACTGGGGGCTATAATTAGGCTAAATTGACCCACTGTCCAGTGTGTTTACTACCGCATATGTGTGTCTCTATACTGTTGATTGTCTAACATGAGTCACCAGTGACAGTGGCCCGTATCCGACATCCCAATGAATGAATTAGCTATAAATCAAATACCAATATTGGCTTTTATTTGTGAAAGATAATGTCAGATGTCTAATGTCCACACATCTATGGCCCATTAGGAAATGTCATATCTACACTGGGATTCTGTTTCATTTGGTTAATATTGAGTCTCTCATTCATTTTATCATAAAGCTGTTCTTATTTACAGTGCCTAAGCTTTTACCCGTGCAACATGTCTGGTAGTATTTTCCACATCTGAGCAGTGACCTGTATTATAGCTATATATAACTATAATGTGATCACTTATAATTGTGTATCTGTATCCCTACTCAGAAACTAGTGCACTGATTATCATTAAATTTAGTGGAAGTGTAGGACATGGACCAAGGACGACCTCCTTAAAATTTAGAGCAGATCCATAAAAAGGTGTGGAGGCTGGTATCACTTTTCACTTTGTTTAACCTTGGATAGTTTACCTGGTTTTACCCCCAAGCCAAACTAACTAGTGGTGCAAACAAACAGAAATGTAGGTTTTAACTGACTTTTTGTTACCTTTTTTAACTTGTTATTATTACTATTACTACTATTATTATTGTTGCTATTGTTATTGTTGTTGTCATTATACAGAATTGAGGATGTATTGAATATTTTTTATATGTAACAGGCATTGTAGCAAAATTATAAATCCAAGCATAAACATTAGGAGATTTTCAGGAGCTTATACTTATACACTTATGCACTACCATTACTAGTGCATTAACTGCAATGAAATGAATGTTGGAGACTTTTAACTGTTAACGATTTTTTAATGGAGTGACATGCAATCCAAATATCAACAGGCCAAACATAATTTGGCATCAAAAACAGAGCATAAGTACAAATTAAATTGAAGTCCATTATCCTGCCTTCAGGTGCTTCTTTAAAATGTAATATTTGCTCAGATAATATTAAACTGACCCTTAAACACACCACTGCTGTTCTACTGTGGCCCTGTTGTGGGGGGGGTGGTATTTATTAAGAGGACGTGACAGCTTTGGTTTACTAATTATTGATTCGTTGCTGAGAAGCTGGCTGCATTTTTAATGAAACTTTGGAGCTTGATATATCGCCACCGTAGGCTACTTCTTCAGCGCTGTGGCTTTGCTGTTAGTTGCATCACACTGCTTCCCAGAGCTTTTGACAGACTTTTAAGACTGCAGGAATTTCTTCTTTATCTGTTGCTGCGATTTTATTGTCAGGTTTGCTCTTGACAGACCTCCTTGGTGCCCTTGGCATTGCTTTCATCCTGTCCCACTTCAGGTTCAAGCCATTTATTCATTTATTTTATTTCCCTGCAGTTGAAACCTAACAAAACTCCAAAGCTTTGCTCTACAGCCAGTCCACTACTCATATTTGTTGCTGTTTGAGTTACACAAGAAGTGCAGGTCTAGAGAGAAAATAGCAGACCAGAGGTTTTGCTAGGTATTTCAGTAGGATTAAGATTATCCTTTATTCTAGCAGCTACTCACATTTGACCCTGATTCAAAGCAGAAGTATAGCCATTTAGAGCCTTTATATGCACCGTTTTTGGACCCTGATTAATGCAAAGAAAACCATTTGTATTCATTTTTAAACAACACTATACAAATGCAGAGAAGTCAGTATTTTTTAAAGTAACTCTGAATTGTAGTCGCAGCTTTCATGCGTCTTGGCATACTCCTCACCTGTCTATCACACTGTTGTTGGTGCTTTATGCCAAGCAGCTCGGCTTTACTTTATGGCTTGTCAGCATCCATCTTCCTCTTGATCACATTGCAGAGGTTTTCAGTGGGGTTCAGGTCTGGAAATTTGAAGTGGTCTCTTAATTTCTTTCTAGAGTGGTATTTGACAGGATGCCAGCAGTGAATCAACAAAACTGACAAAATCCGTCCTCAAAAACATCAAGGTTGCTCTGGGGCATTAATGGGATCAGGCTATTGACATATTGTTCCTAGCTCTCTGAAAGATTTACTGGATCACAATATACACTGAAGTAAATGATAAAGGATGTACAGTGTATGGAAACATCATACAAATACACTCAAAACAAGATCAAAATATTCTTCCTGGGAATTTTGACATTTGTAGTTAATGCAGGTGATTTATTGCATTTGATTGTATTATATTGCAGAGTTTAGTCTTCTGGAGCCAAGACACTTAAAGTCTGGCTATGAGATGAGCTGAGTGAGTGTGCTGTATTGAAGGTGACTACTTGACATGTGTGGAACACTGTGGTTTAATATTAAATCTATAAAGGCTTATTTGGAGTGTTTACAGTTAAGTGTATTGACTTTTCATTTCATTTAGTCCTTCTTCACTCTATACCTGCACGCCACTTAAATTAACCATAACTGAAATAGATGGGACACAAAATATGAGCACTCAGACACACTTGCATTGACAGTGCATCCTCCAGTACTGCAGTGTTTGGAGGTAAACAGTCTGTGTGTGTTTGTCTGCTGTTGACACATCAGCGATGTTGTGACTGTAGTTTCTCGCTGGTGCTTTATCTGCTGTGTCAGCCATGATATATTCATTAGCGTTGGATTACACAGAGTGGGAGGGGATCAGGTTTTGAGTGGGTAGTAATCCCCATACACTGGCCTAATTTAATCTCACCTACTGTGCCATCCTATTACACACTGCACCCACCACATGCATGCAGCCGCTGGCTGGTGGAAAGATGAGAAGGGGCATGCAGGGTTAAAACATGCTAATGTCAGACAAAAGCCAGAGACAAAGAGGAGGGATTGTAAGAAAATGCGCAAGAGAGTGGAAATTGATTCAAGCAGCAGGAAAGAGATTTTAGTGTAGGGACCAAAAAAAATAAAAAAGTCAAGAAGTAAAGAAATGTCAGAGGCAAAGTGTAGAAAGATAAGATTTACACAAGGTTACTCTTTTTTAACAGAAATAACAGCCATTATACTATGTATGAAAACTGAACTCATGCATTTTCTGTATGATCCAATCAGTCATTAAACATTTCCATTAGGAATGTGCATGAATAATTAATTAATTGAATCAAAATGATAAGCACACTCGACTTCTTTTCTTTAGATGTCAACTCATTTTGATTAAGGGAAAGAAGAGATTTTTCTCATACTCATAAAGACACAGAACCAATGTTTATTAGTCCTCCACAAGTCTGAAATTAAACATTTTAAAACTGGTGTGTTCATAGTTCATATACTCCTGGGTTTTTCATATTTGTATTATAATTGTTATTATTTTGGTTTGGGTGACAAAGAGATATTAATGATCATGTCATGACTGACTTATTGAGTTACAAAGACTCAATTATTTTACTTCAAAAAGTCATTAAAATATCCTAACATTTAAAAAAAGATAACAATTCCCTCTTAAAATAAAAAAACACTGTTTTGAAGCAACTTCTTATTAAATTAGAAGAAGTCTTTTCATTGATTTTCCACAAAAGCATATCCAATCTTTCAGTTTATCTAAAGCAGAGGTCTTCAACGGGGGTCCATGACCCCCAGGGGGGTTTGCAGAGGTACTGCAGGGGGGGTCATGAAATGTTTGGTTAATAAGACAGATAATAAAAAAAATTTTTTTTAGCATTTTCCCCCACAAATTTAAATGTTTTTAAGTATTCGTTAATCTGAATCCAATATATTGTAGCAAATGGAGGCAGAAAGTTATCTTTCAGTCAGAAATGCGCACATCGACACATGAGCTCTGTCAAGCTCAGCACTAGTGCACTCAACAGGCGACCAGAGCTGTACTGAATGAAGGTACATTTATACACTGAACTATGCCCAGTTTATTATAAACGAAATTAAATACAGTATACAGTATATGTAGCAGGGAGTCCCCGCTCCATCTATTCATTAGTTTGTCAAAAACGTTGAACACCCCTGATCTAAAGGATTCACATCTAGCTTTAACCAACATCATAACATGACTGTTTCACTGTATATAGTGCACTTACCTGGTTTGGACAAATGTAGTTCTGCCATCTGCCTCAAATATCACACCTTGCACTTGTACTGGATTAAAAGCGTATTTCACATCCCAGATCCCATTCCCGTGCTTTCTTCCTGGAGTATTTTGGGATAACACTCATCTCATTACATCTTTTGGGGTAATAATTAGCATTTTCTGGAGACTTCACATAACAAAGTTAGGGTTTATATAACCATGATCTGTTGTTTTGTTTAATGTTTATGACCTACATTACTGTCGTCTGTGCTCATAGCCAAGTGTAGCCAGACTAAATTAGGCCATGGTAGCCACACTTCACACACACACTCTACCTGAGCAGGATACTGTGTATGGAAGTGTTCTTGTTAGCCTCTTGTGAGTGTAGATTTTCTAAATCGGGTCGGCGCTGGAGTTGTTGTAGTTGGCACTCTGAATTGATCAGGGGTAATTGGGCATGGCGCGACAGAGAGCCTCACACAGGGCCCCACAATGCAATAATGAGACACTATATTTAGCTATAAAAGTGTCTGTTTACACCAGCCATCATGCGCTGTTTCGCAGTAGGATGATCTGAGCAACTGTGTTTCTGTGGACAGACTTGTTGGGCGCGCTTTCATGTAGTGATTTTCATAAACCATTTGTTGAGAGCTCCGCTGCAGACGACTCACATGAAGCAATAAAGAAACACAGGGTGAGACTTCTTGCTAATACGAGGAAAAGATAAAAGGAACAATCCCCAAGTGGAAACACACAAGCAACAAGGAGGAAGAATAAATTTTATTCAGGGGTGCAGATGTCATATCAGGGGGAAAGAGATGAAGGGAAAGGAGACGAAAAGCAGAAAACAAACGACATAAGAGATAAAGAGAGAGAACAGACAAAGGCCCCGGACATTGTTAATGAGCCTAATGAGGTAATTAGACACAAACATACAAGAGCTCATCCTCAGGCCTTATGAAGTTGGGTGGAGCAGTGGAAACATGGGAGAGAAAGTGGGATTCTAATAGAGAAAGAACAGACCTTCATTTTCAGTAACCTTCTAATAATGTTGATGGTACTGTTAAAGTGTGATCCTGCTCCGGGCGATGGACTGGAAGTGTGAGATCACGGAGGTTAAGATGGGAGGACAATGTGGGAAGATAAAGAGAAAGACCAGGGGGTTAGAGAGAGACAGGAGGGTAAAGGACAGATATCCTGTTGAGATTAAAATGTCAGAGTGCACAAAAGCAGACACACACCTGCCAGGAATACACACGCACACACACACACACACACACATACACAGAAAGCTCACCTGCATCTTCTCAGGCAATGTTCATAGTGACACTAATTACATTTCAGGAACACATCCCCGAAACACAAATTGTAGCGTTGCCTAAAGTCTGAACTGACAGGATTAGATGAGCATGTGTTCTCCGCTTGAATGACTTCATTCTCTGTGAGTGCCATATATCACCCATTTATACTTCCTCATAACTCTAAATCTTCTGTTTTGCTCCCTCCCCCCACCTCCTCCGTCTTTCCGGCTCACCTTCCCTTTCTCCTCCATCCAATGACCCAGACAGCCCGTGTTTTATTTATGAATGTGTAGCCACTGCTGTTTTGACCAGCCAGTGGTGGGTGGGGTGTGTGTGTGTGTGTGTGTGTGTGTGT
>JAPTGZ010000026.1:22882663-22892818 GCA_029814645.1 Fowleria isostigma | reverse complement strand
AACCAGCAGTAAATGTTACTGACAGCAGTGTTACCATCCTTTCACCCATCGTGCTCACAGTTCCTTGAGTTTTGGGCCCTTCAACCTGCCTGCGGGGGCCTGTCCGCCTCCACAAGTGTCATAGAAGCTGTTTTGTCCTTTCGCTTTGAATAAAATAAAAAACACTCTGAGATGTTTGGGAAATGTTGTCATGCAAAAGCTGTGTTTGTTTGGCCAGTGCGAGTTGGCAGAAGATGCTGACATGCTGTCTGGGTGTCCTATATAAGAACCAGCATGATCAGCAGGTTTAAACCCAGGCTATCATGGGATGGAGATGATTTAGATACCAGCCACAGAGGATGCAGGATATTGCCAGTGGCCTATTTTGTCCGAGAGAAAGTGTGTATCAGTGTGTGTGTTACATGGTTTTTGCATTTGAGTGTGGACATATTCACAGTGTTGTGAGTGTATAAAAACAAACTATGCTGATTATAATGATCACAAATCTCACAAAGACTACTTTAATTAAGTTGTGATTGCTTGTTCTGACGTGTGCAACACTAATTACCCATAAACCCCTAATATAGGGGTTTCAGGGGGAGATTTAAGGGGATCTAATAGCAGAAATAATAATATTCATGATTATGTTTTATGTTAGGATTAGGGAGTGGGTCCCCTCCAACAAACCCATCATGTGGTGCCATGTTTTTATAGCTCAGGAAGGACTCCCTATTTTTTTTTGTCTCTGTTTTACAGTGGGTAGCATCCATTATTAATGTGCATTATCTTCTAGCAGGTTTAATGAGTGGACTAGGTTAAATATCCTCTTAACCAAAAAGCCAAGAGTGGACAAAGCAAACGCTGGCTCTAACAAGTGCTCTATGTGTTATGTTTTTTTAATTTATTTTATTTTTTTGCATACTTAGTGATCATTGTAGCAGCGGGGGAGGGGAGGGAAGGGGTGTTCCCTTGGTTATAATCTCTAACTAAATATTAAACACTGCACCTTTGTTAGATGCTTGGCTGTTGAGTAAATTTATAATATGGTTACTGTTATATATTTATATTTATATATTGCTGTGGGGAAAAAAAAAGAAGGCAGCCTTGTGGTGATAAGTGTATCAGTTACAAGGTGACAAAATTCCTATAGAAACAATGTGAAAACAAAAATGTTCTACTATGGACTTGTAACTTTGCCAAATTGTATGTTTGTTTACTGGGTTTCACTAAATTTTGATGCTATGGAAAATAAAAGGTCAATGAATAATCGGACAGTCTTCCTTTTTAGCACAGAAAACATCACAGTCATTTTGTGTTTGCACGTATTAATATCTTAGATCTCTAAAGCAAGAGATAATAAACATTGACAGAAAGCCGTGGCTCAGTCTACCTTCAGCCACAGTGTTACATCCAATAACAATTCAAGACATATTGAAGTAAAGACATGGAGGTAGAACACGGGCCTCTATACATGGGGACTGTGTGATACCATTCAGATGCACCACTTTTGGACAAACCGTACTGTCGATAGAAGGAGGTAAACTCTGGAATAGCTTGTCCCTCCCAATAAGAGAGTGTCCGATATACAACACTTATAAAAGTCACTTAAAATAGTGGGTCTTACAAAACCAGAAATGCACTCACTATTAAAATGACATACATTTCATCACCCATACACTCACTCTGTTCAAATGGATGTAAGTATAGAGGTGAATGAATAGGCTAATGCCCCTGTGATCATCCTGTCTATTTGGTTTTTTTTTAATCTGTTTACTTGTTTGTTTTGATGATGTCTACGTCATAATTATGTGTATTTTTAAATTCTTAATTGATAGTGAATGAGTGCTGCATCAATGGTGGCTGTTTTATATCTTGCTCTGTCACCTGCCTAAGGACCGCAGATGAAAAGTAGTTATTTTGACCAGTTCTGGCATATTTATATGGGTGTATTTTTGGTACAGCAATGTTCATGAATACACATGGTCCTTATAAAATAAACAAATGAACTAAAATAAAAATTAAAAATAAAGTAAAGCAATATTACTCAAACTAAACTGAAGGAATATGTTACTAATTACATGTATTGAGGGTTTGTTTTCTGCAATCTGTTTTGAAATGCATTACCTTTCCAATATTATATAGTCACAGGGGTATCGACAATTGGCTGCAGGCATCTTTGTTTTATGTGTGTGTGCAGTATAAATGTGGATTGTCAGACCTTGTTGACCTCAGTCTCTATGAAATTCTCATCAACTGGTTCTTTAGCCACAGGGAAAGGTCACTACAGCTTCCTCTGCATCGCCATGGCTTCTCCCTGTGTGTTTCTGTCTTCCTCTCTCTTTCTCATCCGAATTGAGGCTGAACCGTTTCTGTCATCTTTCATAACTAAAGCAAAACGGGAGAATAGAGATAGGAGAGAAAGAGATGGAAGACTGCAGTGGAGCTGTGGCCACAGCTGGGCCCTCAGTTTATGGGGCAATACCCGAGTAGGAGGAGGAGGGGCTGGAAAATTATGCAGCGGGAGGGGAGAGTCCAGAGAGGAGCGGTAAAGCTTTACAAAACAATATAAATAGAGAAGAGATGAAACAGCATTCTCACTTTTTTTGCTTATTCACTTCTTCCTGGAGCAGATAATCTAAGGCCAGATACAGTTGTCACTTTTTTTCACGGTCTGACGGGAGATGATGCACGCATACACCCAAACAGACTTATGCAAACACTGGCGGGACGGAACAGGTAGTCTGTTTACTTCCTTTCATATTGCGCCTTGCTGAAAATTGCTGTGCGTTCTGGAAAATGTCATGTCCTTGATCTCTTTGCACCACTACACAGTGGTGCGTGGAGGGGCTGGAGCTGTGTGGAGATGTGGGGAGGGGGATTTGCAGAGACAGGGGTCTGCAGCAGAGACAGGGCTGTGCGCCTCAGATAACACTGCAGCCTTTGATGGAGCCCGGCCCTCCTCTGTTGGAGAGCGCAAGCCGATTCGTCTCAAATAGATCTCCGACGTGGACTCTATTGGTAATGATTGGATTTAGTTACAGAGCAGAAATGGTTTACTGATGATAATGATAACAGATGCGAAGGGAGTTAGTCAGCCACTTAGGGTCGTGGGAATGCATCGATGCTGTGCCAGTCCGCAAATTTCCCTTTAGACTGGACAGTCCCTCTCAGGCTTGATAAAAGCTGATGGCACAGGTTGATACAATGCTACCTATAATTGCATTGTGTATGATCCAGGCTGGGAGGTTGTAATGAAGATGTAGCACAGAACAGATGGGAGACAGTGTTCCATATGTGTCCTTGTATAGGAAAGGAGAAAAAGGCAGGGAGGGGGAAGAGTTCAGGGGGGAGAAAAAGAGGAGTTTCACACTCTTCTAAAGAGCACGAGGCAATCAGCAGGGAGAAGAGAGTAGCTAGCAAATAAAGGAAGTGAAAGTGAGAAAAGAGTGCAAATAAAAGATAGACTTTCAGCAAAGACAGCAGTCAGGAAGGAGGAAGTCTTTCAAGTGCAGGTAGCATGTAGACATAACAGGCGAGCTGGAGAAAGCCAGAGATAGGGAAAGAGCATGAGACGGAGACACAGGAGACAAGAGATGAAGGTAGAGAGTATAAAGTACAGATAGATGACAGCAAAAGAGGGAGAGAGGGGAGAAATGGGGGATGGGGTGAGGAAGATGAACATGTGAGGGGGGGAGGGTAGAGAAATATTTGCTGTGTGCGGCTGAGCAGGAGTCAGGAGGTTGTCATGGCGATAGCAGGGTGAGAAAAGGAAAGGGAGGCAGGGGTATTGACACCTCATCCTCGACACTGCCGAAACATTTAGATGCACATAGAAGCGGACACACACTGCAATCATGAGTCATGCATAACAATACAGACCTGACACCTCCCAAGTAAACACACATTCACACATATCACATAGTATCACACAAACACACACAGGTGGTCTACACAGTAAGACCTGGTATCGACCACATCATCATGCAAACTCTGTTTCCCATGTCTCTCTGCTGTCCTTATCCTTGCGTAGCCTTATTTGAATGACAGGCAAATCTTTCTAAACTGACTTGTCTTGCCAGACAATTACCCAAACCAGCCTCGGTGCACTGCAACGTACACATGAGTCTTCACATATCTGACTTGGCGGTTTTCGTGCGACAGAGACATGATAGAGGCAGGAACAAGCTGATACAAAGATAAGCAGTGGTTCCACTGTGGTATGATTTTCAAAGCTGGCTTTGACACTTTTTAATAATCTATATTTACCCAGAGATAAACTTGCAAAAAGTTATAACACTTTCCAGATAGCAGATATCACTACTATTATGTAATCCACCACTAGACAGTATGTTTACAGAAATAACCATTCAGTTAATATAAGATAGATCACTTAAAACTTTCACACCAAACAATTTTTCTGACATTATAAAGTTAGCAGGACTGTCAGAAAACCTCTTGGACTCAGCCTCATAAATCTAAATACAAAATAAAAAACGAGAGACAAATGGGCTTGTCATTGCAATGTGGAAAGGGAGTGTGAAGCATAAAATAAATGCAGTAGAGTGCAACCACAGCAGAAAAAAAAAAGACTTCAGTACTGGACAGCAAACAAATCAATAGAATTACTTATTCTGAATACAGCACTTAAAGGCAGGTTTATATAAAAAGTGGATTTGTGTCCTGAAAACAATGCAAGTGAAGTTGTTCCACAGTTCACGTGGTCGTGATCCTTTTTAAATTTAAGTCTGGACTAAAGCTACAATAGAAAACCTAGGTAAAATCTGTTCTATCAACTCCTCGCCTAGCTCCATTACTCTGTTTTTCACTCCAGAGACATTTACTAGCTGTTTAGTGGAGTTCCTTCTCTTGCCTCATTCCCAGAAGACCTTGTATTTGATTAGATGAGGAGCACTTAAAGGGAAGTGCTGCTTTTGCAACTTTTAACAAAGTTAATGGAATTGCTAAGAAGCTGTTGTTCAACCAAGTTAATTGTTGTGATATTGTAAATAATCGCATGTTGAGAGTCTTTTAAAATAAATGGATCCCATTAGAGCTGCACAATATATCGTTTGGCCATTGTCATTGCAGTGTGCATATGCGCAATAGTCACATCTCAGGTCCTTGCAACGTAGGAGGCAAATGTCCTCAACGTGTTCTCATCTAATTTCAAGAGTACCACCAACTATAATTGTTCTTAATCAGTTTTTAGTGAGTCACTGGTAACATCATTAAAAGTAAGCAAGAGAAAGAACAAGAGAAAAATCACCAAAAACAAAGACTTGGTGCCAAAAAGTAAAGCAACATCTGTTATCTGGAATTATTTCAGATACAAGACAGATGACACGTGTTCTGTGTCGACAGTGCCTTGCAATTGTTGCCACAAGGAGAGGTTAACACAACTAATTTGTTTGACCATTTACATCGGCATCTCACAGCTGTTATATTGTCCTGAGTATTTTTTTCATATCGCAGTATATATCACAGGGTTAAAAAAAATTGCAATGTCATTTTTTTTCCAATGTTGTGCAGCCCTAGATCCCATCTGTACAATAGTCAATTGGTAATACAGGCGCAGAAAAAAATTATTAGACCATGAAAAGTAATCAAAAACAATGATTATGCAATCAAGTACAAACTCCTGTGTGTATCATGGAAAATGGATATATATCAGCTCTTAAATTAAACTCTTATGAGCTAGTTTTGTTGTTATTACCATATTTGTCCAGACAAATGTACCTTTAGTTGTCCCATGCATTAAAATGAACAAGAAATTGAAGAAAATGAGGGTGGTCTGATAAGTTTTTTTATGACTGTATGTGATCTGGTGCAAGTGGTTTTCATTTAGAAATTATCTGTATGGCTGTAAAATTACCCATCATGTCTCCACAAGCCCAGGATAAGGCTTGAAAAAAAAAAAAAAAGGAAAAAAATCCATCCACTTTCCCACAGTCGTTGAGCCACTGGGGCTCCACCATGCAAATGTGTTAGAAAGGCACTGTGTGACCTTGCCCTGCCAGTAGCTCATTTCCCTGAAGTGGCGGAACAGAACTGACAAGATTACATTCATTGTAAGGATGCTTTGAGAAATGTTTCTGGAAAAAAATTAAAATTAGAAATAGGCTGTTTGTAAAGATATGAAAATTTATTTTTGAAGTATTAAAAAAGCAACAACAACAACGAAAAAAATCCTGTCATAGTGCTGGGTGATGCCCCAGTTGAACCAGTATGGATGTTTCCTAGAGCAACGTACCATAGAATAGCTAACAAAAACAACAGTAACGCTTCAATGAGCAGTGAAACATATGATATTATTCGCCGTTACAGTCTCTAAAGAGGACTGTGCAGACCATAATGACAGCAGAACATGAATTACTGTGTGTATCCTTCTTACTGACAGTTATAGGTATAACACAATAGATAAGTACTTTCATTACAACCTCATAGAAATGTCAGAAATCCACATCATAGTCCCGCTACATAGATATAGTCAAGGTTTTGGTGTGAGAACAGCACAATGGCACAAGTTCTGCTCTACCTATTTTATGTTATCATTTTACTGTGTTCACATTTGCACAGTAACGTTTTTATGGAAGTAAAAATTTTTAGGTAAATGAAAATTCTGCTTTTGCAACTTTTTTTTTTTTACTTAAAGGTAAATTATGTGATGTTTCAAACTGTGTCCCTTACGCTCGTGAATGGTGGTGGTCTATGAATAATAGAGTGGGAGAGTGAGTGGCACCAGCAAGAAAAAAGACATAAAATAAAAAATGAAATGGCATTTTCTGTTTGATTCATGGATGTTAAGTTTTGAAATGGATAAACTCAGTGGTAATGCCTTAGGGAACTTAAATCACTCATGTAGTCATTACATACAACAAAATGCGTTAAGCGTCTTTGAGTGTCCAAAAAAAGCGCTATATAGGTTTGATGTATTATTATCATTATTATTATTATTATTATTATTATTATTATTATTCATTTATTATTATTTATTTTTAATTATTATTATTATTATGTCATATTCTCTGTACTTATGACATTAGAATAACATCAGTAATGACAGTTTGGATCAGTTCTATAGAATGTGGCACCCATTTTGGGACTGTATTGGACTGGATTTCTCCACTTTAATAAAAGGACTGTGAACTTGAATAATATTCATAAATGTGACTTCTGTACACTGCACGTGTGATCTACCACCTTCTGTATTATGCTGTGTTTTCATTTTTCATGTCATGCGTATTGTTGTGTGTCTAATTTTGTGGACACTATTCTGTTAAATGTAAAACAAAAATTGCAATAAAAATATTGGGGGAAAAAAAAGAATAACATCAATAAAAAAAAAAAAAATCATGAAACTAGGATCCAGTGATGAAGTCCAGTGATGCAAATTTTTGGTTTTCCCAGACCTATTCTGTAGAGATAAAACTGACTCATACCTGATTTTACAATATGGTTTATTTCAGCTCTGTCCATTTTCAGTACTTTTTCCCTATATGGTCCGTAATACGTAACCTGTTGTGTTAGACGTCACAGGTCATTCAGTCAAGCTCCGCCCCTCCACTCAGGGTGTGGCGTGGCGTTTTCCCAGAGGAGGTGGCCACGTGTCCTTGCGTGTCACACGAGCTGCCGGCAGCTGTGTCCTCCAGTGCTATATGGGCCACTTATCACCTGACCCGAGGGACCACTCCCTCCTCCTCTCTGTCTGCTGAGTGACTGACTGCACAACCCCTCCTCAGACATCACTACCTGCAGCAGCCAACACAAACCACCCCCACCTACACCCTTCTCTTGATGCAACTCACACACACATATGCTTCCGCTCACGGCCGAGGTTCATCAGATATCTGCAGCTCTGTAGCCTTCATGTATAGCTTTTTCTTCTGCTGCACTACACTTTATGCATGCGTGGCTGACTTGAATAACAATACGACCTTTATAGAAGCATCAAGATAAAGTCATGAATGTGCTTATTTTTTGCTCTTAGGTTTATTCCAATGTATGGATATTTAGGTCTTTACAGCAGTTCATGATTTCCCTCTGGTGCTGTTACAAATTATGTAGTTACAGCTACATTGTCATGTCCAACAGTGTTAAGCTGCTGTATCTCATTTCAGGACTTACACTGATGTCAGCTGCTTTTTTTAATGGCCCGCCTGGCTTTATTTTGATCCCCAAAAGCTGCAGTAGTGCACACATTCAAGCACACATAATATTTCCCTTTCACCTGTTTGAGCTCCATCTTTTTTTCTCTCCAGGGAAGCATTCACAGAACAATCTCCTCTGAGTGCCACAGTACAAACAATGTGCATTTGTCACAAAGTCAGTGAAAGAAAAGAAAGAAATAAAGTGGTCCTGAAGGTCAAAATGTGTGTCAAAAAAAAGAAGAAACACAAACAAGAGTGTTGGCTTAAGGGAAGCAGGAGACAAGGGGAGGCTGACGGTGAGAGATAAAGAGAGGGGAGCAGGAACTGTAGGACGAAGGAGACAGAGGGGAAGCAGGGAGTGGAAAGAGAGAAGGTCACTCCTAATAGCTCTTCCATGTAATTTCATAATGTCATGATTGCCTCTCTTTACTCAGACGAACACCATTAACTCTGTGCTGTATGGACACTAAACCATTCTGCCACAAAAATACACAAAGATAATCGAGACAATAATCACATCTGAGTTCCTGCATATCCTGATAAGCTGCATATGTTTGCCTTGCATGCTTCTAATTTGCACAAAGAGCAAAAGAGTGTGTCTTGAACTCTGCATGGGGGTATTTGTATGCATCGTATCCTACATTTTCAGCATGACACCTTGGGTGTGTCTGTAATTAGCACGCTTTGTGCTGCAGGCACAGAATCAGACTGATGCTGCTTCTAATGAAGTAAATGACGCCCCTAGGCAACAGTAAAGCCATGTATGTGTGTGTGTGTGTGTGTGTGTGTTTGTGCATGCGTGTGCATATGTGTGTGTATATACAGAATACACATATGATTCTTTGTGTGTACAGAAAAGATTTGATTTCTTCTTATTGATTAGTTACTCTAAGACACAGGACCGTCTGCTGGTTTTCCAGTTCAATTTCAATTAAAGGGAGGGGTTGAAAAAACCCCAAACCATTAAATCTCAATTTTCCTGGTGTTGTTGACAATTCATAATTTTAAATGATTTTTTACTCTCTGCACAAGCTCTTACTATATGAGCAAAACATGATTCAGAAATATTTTTCTTTATTAGAAATATGCACCGTGCATGTGCAGTATCCACACTGGGGTTTGTAAGACGCAGGTGCAGCATCTCAGCTGAAAATTGAAAAATGTCTTCTACTCCAGATACCATATTAGCCCGAATAACCTTTTGCATAGAAAGTAGCTATCTAAATAGATTTGTAAAAACTTTACAAATAAGCTACGATTTGTTAAAACTGAATTTTGTGCGTAGTTCATCAATAACATTTGTTTTGCATTTCTTTGATTTCTCTCACAGTTGTAGTAATATATGGCAAAAAAGCCATCACACCAACTTAATCTTCCACAAACCAAGGGAAGCCCCCGAACACTAACAAAAAAACTCTTGCAAGGGTATCAGTGTGTTATATTCAAACATACAAATTAGTTTGAATAGAAAGCAACAGTGGTAGGTAAAGGCTTAAGAAAAATTTTCAGGATGAATATATTACAGCAAACAAATTGCATTTAGAATTTTTGCTGAGCAAGAAAAGTCTCTGGAGGAAGTAATATTTAACTCGTCTTGATTTTGCAATTTAGCTATTTTTTCCCACATTGTTCAAAGACAAATTAATTTGCAACCTTGCCCAGCTTAACAGGCCTGCACCCATTTTTTTCTTGATTTTTTTTTTTTTAATACTTAGGCTAGGTCTTTTTTCTGGCTTTATTTTCAAAACTCTGTTTTCTTTTTCCCTTTTGTTTCTCTGTCTTCAGTTCCTGTGACTTATTGACTGACAGACCAGCCATAAGCAAATTATCTCATCCAGTTGAGCAGCAGCTAACATGCTAGAAGCGGAGAGAGCTACAGGCTGCAGTCCATCTGCAACACTGGCTCCATTAGCTGACAAGAGAGATTAGCTGACCTGCTGACACATGGGCTGATCTTCACTGATATACAGTGACGCACACACACACACACACACACACACACACACACACACACACACACACACACACA
>JAPTGZ010000026.1:22822489-22842062 GCA_029814645.1 Fowleria isostigma | reverse complement strand
AGTATGAGACTGATGTGAATAATATCCTTGGACTTTACCAGCAAGTAAACACCAGTGAAACATCATTAAAATACAAAGAAAAACCATCATCTTCCAAAATATTGCTGTTGGTTTTCCCTTTAATTTACCGCCTAAGGGTCTGAACCAGAGTTTTCAAGTTATTTTAAGGAACATGGTAATTTCATCATTTTTTAGGCTGACTCCAGTACCTCATTCTCACGTCGCTGTGCTTCTCTTTCCCTGTAGATGGCACTCAGCTGCTCAGGGCTCATCCCCTTCCACCTGTCTGTCAGCACCCGGGGAGGTCCTTCTCCTCTGGGCCCTTGTTCTGCTGCTGCTGCACACTCTGTCATCATGTCAGATGTCACTGTGTGCCAAATCTCCTCATAATTCTGTCTTTGCTCTCTCCTGTGCTGTTCCTTCAGTTTTTCCGCCTGTTCTGCAGCCTGTAGGGAACACAAACATGTAGAGGCCTAACCACTGATCCAGAGGCAGCTGATTGATTACTCCCTTGATGATAAAGAATACTGGTTGAAACCCAACCTCTAATATGTGGTTACTTCTATCATAGAGTCAAGAGTCAGCCATATGGTGAATGTCCTCCAGTGGGACCTACTCAGTCAGTTGTATTTGTTTGTGCATCATGCATGTGAGTGGTTATTAGAGAAACCGCATAATTGTCATGAAAAAAAATAAATAACATGGCCTGAAGGATTTATAATGATCTTTCCCAATGGAGGATTTGCCAGAGTGCGTTTATGGCAAATGAGAAGTGAGCTAAATGGGTTTTTTAAAAGCAGACAGGGCCCACGCATACATCAGAGCAGTTTAACCATCCATGTTGCTTTGTATCAACTAGTATGATAGCGAGCTTCCTCCAGAAACCATGTGCATGCATCACTTAACATTTTCAATTACTAATTTTAATTTCCAAATCCCTCCTGAGGACACCACGTCACAACCCAAAACCCCCACTGGACTCTGCTGAGAGCCTTCATTTCAGCTGGCAATGTGTGTCCATCTGTGTGTGTACATGTGTGTGTATGTACCAGAGCCTGATTGTAGTTGTCAAGTGCCATGCGAGTAGTTCTAGCACACTCCTCTTCTAGTTCACGCAGCTGAACCCCTCTGAGGTCTTGATACACCAGCTCCTTGCCCACAAGCATGGCTGTAACACACACACACACACACACACACACACACACACACACACACACACACACACACACACACACACACACACACACAGTTAGAAATCACCTACTGTGTGGTTTTCACACCTGCATTATCCACTGTTCAAGCTCTTCAGTGACACACTCACACATACATAACAGCACTCTGGGATGCGCATTCATCAATGCCACCTGGTGCTAAGGGCTGTGCGTAGGAGTGTGTGATTGTTTGTGCAGCAAAGCTTGAAGCATGTGTGTGATTTACAGAGGCTATAGCGTACAGCATGTTAGCTCATCAGTGAACACAGTGTGTTTTCCAGTGTGTGCTTGTGCTTGTTTCCTCACCTTGGTGATTCTCTCTCATCCGTCTTCTCTCATTGTCTTCTCTCTGAGCTCGTAGATCTCTTTCTGTCATTTTCATTTGTTCTCTCCTTTTTTGTTCCTCTCCAAGACCCTCTCCCTGTACATTCAACATTTAATATAACATAAGGGGTAAATATAATTTATTACATCATTTTGATTTTATTGCTCTTTGCTTGCCACCAAGCATCTGCTCACAAACCCTACCGCAAATATTTGCATACTGGAAGGCCCCAGCTCACTCTCTGGAAGTGTGATCCTCAATGCCCTCTTCAGGTCACATTTGAGATCAGCATCTCGAGAGTCCTCCACACGTTGATGAGTGGCCCAGTACTCGGTCAGGCCAGAATGGAAAGCTGCTCGCTTCTCTCTGTCATTACTGTCTTGTTGCATCAGTACTTCATCATGACTCAGTCGGAGGTTATCTGAAATGTATTAGTGTGTGTTATAGTAACAGAGGGGGTCTACTATTCTTAAATATTCCTGAGTAAGCAGTGATTCAGCTGATTTAATGGCCCTGTCTCACCAAAGGCCTTGTTCCGTTGTTTCTCCATGTTTTGCTGATGGTTTTTCTCATGGACCTGCCGGTTAAGAGCATCAGAGTCGATGCCTATCACCCGGAGTCGGGAGTTAAAGATTCGGGCTTTGCGCTCTGTTTCTGCAGCCCTCCGCCTCTCCACAGCCCTTTCTGGGAAGTCGTCTACTGGCAAATCCACTTTGTACATTGTGAAAAACTCAAGGATACCTGATTGAAGACACCCAACATATACCTCTTAAAGTTTTACCATTTTGAACAACAAGAAATAATTTCAGACTGAAATCACTTTTTTATACTAAATCTGGGCAGGCTCATTGGGTTTCTCTGAGAAGTCACAAATTAATCACATGTAACATTCAACCATTAAAACTACATTTTATGCTCAGGAATGCAAGCTAATGGCTATAATTTGACATCTTAATCAAGAAATAATAATATGTGTTACTTTTTGTAACAGTAAATTTTAAAATTAGTGGATAACAATAAGTAGAACTGCAAGCAGTTATGACTGGGTGGCAAACCTCCATAAGCCACTCGACATCCAGACCCAATGGATTCCACTGAAGTTGGCCCAGAAGGATGATGGGCTCTGTGTGCTCTATGTATGTGTCTATGTTGAATGTGAATTGCCTACATGGTGGTTTTCCTGTCAATTGTATTTCAGTCTCTGTATCGTATTAAGTGTTACAGCCAAACAAACCCCTCTTGAAGGATTTGGACAGTGACACACACAGAAAGAACACCGAACAATAATTGAGAAAAATAAGGGGAAAAAAATAGAAAAACAACCAAAAATAATATATAAAAAAAAGGAAAAAAATTAAGAAAAATTTCCAAAATTAGAAAAAGGAAGAAATTAAGAAAACTGAACAAAAATTGAATATAACAATGAATAAAATATGCAAAACCAAACCAAATATGTGCTGAAGACAGTTACAAAAAAAAAGCATTTCCTGAAAAATTAAGGGCATGTTGTAAAGTTTGCTGCTAAAAAAACGAGATTTTGACTCAAACCAGGGGGTCATCTATCAAAAACCATAAACCCCATCCTCATACAAAAAAAACCCCATTCCTGCAGGGAAAAAAATGCCTGCAATTTAAAGTTTAAATGAAGTCTCTTGGTGAAAGTGTGGTGAAGCAGTAATGAATGGAACAAAGGTAAACTTTTCTATTGCTCCCATTGAAAATGAATGGGGTCCTTTATCATGTTTGTATGGGAGGGGTTATCATATTCATGTGTGAAAACCGTACAAGATATCATTACGATGTGTCACACAGGTAATCTTTGTGCCGATCCACACATTTGTTTGACAGAATAATTTTAGCATCAATCATTTGGGAATGGTAGCCACTCGAAATGTCACCATATTTTCAGTGCCCCCTAGCGGCCAACATTTGCCAAAGTTGGTTCATAGCCTCAAGTCACACGTCAAGTACGCACCTAAAAATTTGGTGTGATAGGATTTACTTTGGCCAAGATATTCAACAGTTCACATTTTTTAGCTAGCTACATAAATTGTTAATAATTTGCACATTTTTTTAGTTAACAAAATTCTTTTGATAATTTTGGATCAGGTCCAGGCGAAGAGTGTCTGTCCCAAGATTCATGTATATCAGACAAAATTACAAAGAGGATTTCGACAAAATTATGTTCCAGCTTTTAAGGCGGAAATGGGCGTGGCCTATCCCAGGTGATTCGACGCTTTTCAGTGAATCTGAGGATATGCGCTTTTTGAAGGTGCAATGGGCTCTATGCGCAGCCTCACTACCTCTTGAACTTCAATTAGCATCTTTATGTCCTATATCTCATTATTGGACACACTGATTAATCCAGGTGTGTCTGACCATTGAAGTCACAACAACAAGTCGCAGACACACCTGGGTTAATCAGTGTGTCCAATAATGAAAGGCAGGAAATAAAGATGCTACCTGAACTTCAGGAAGTAGTAGGGCTGCGCATCGAGCCCATATATGGTGTGAGAGTTATAGACAGAAACGCATTTGCCTTGGTTATAGCGCCCCCTGCTGGTCAATATATGTGATTTTTTATTTATTTACTTATTTATTTTTGCGTCCGAGGTACGTGCAGGGGGGGTCTGGACCAAGCCTCCAAATCTCATTGTCTACCCTGCACGGTTTAGCCTGCAGCACCACTTTAATCAGCGACTGAATACAAATAAAAAGCAGAACAAAAACCAGAGCATGTGTGTCTGGTAAACACGTCTGCTTGTGACCTCCCCCCCTCGGGGTTGGCCCCCTAAATATATTCGAGCATTAAAAATATCATTTCGATTTATGAGCTTCCACGGATCGGTGTATTAAACATTAGAGAAACGTAAAAAAATGATTTTAGTAACTGCATATACTTTTACAGATAAGTTAACTGTGGCATAAGCCTTACTTTGGGTGGTTGACTAGTAAGCACCACATATGAAATGAAAAATATTTATCTAAGTCTATAGAAATAAATATATTTCATTGTAAGTAGATCTGAATATTCTGTACATATATTACATGCAATAGCCTGAATTAGAGTGTATGTCTATATTAAGACCACATATATATCACCTTTATATACGCACACAAATAAATTATTTTTCATATAAATGGCTTATCTTGTCGTGTATTGGAATATCCTTTTCCTGTTCAGTGAAAATACTCGTCACATTGCTGAAACATGACCTGAGAATCTTCAAAGAATGCATGTTATTTGACTTAGTTGTATTACCAATAAAAAGGAATGATGACAGGATGCAGAGTAGCTTACCTCTGACTTTACAGATGTCTGAAGATAACTTTTTTCTTTTAATTCACACACTTTTAGACTCATTCAGACTCGGTAAAACAGCTGCTTCTCTAACGTTGGACTCTGTCGTGTAACCATTGTCTCTTGGTAACCATGGCAACATTTTTATTTTACCACTACTCGATTTATACTTTTTCACAATAAACAACGAGTACTGTATCAGTACACAGTATGACAAGTTTATTAATGACTGCACCAGACAGCCTTATTAGGTTAAACTGCCTATTAGGTTAAACTGTGAAACTTCCTAACAGAACAAACCTCTTCAGTCTAGGTCACAATTAGATCTCGCGAGAATTTATGATACTATGGATCTCGCGCGCTCAGGCGTCTTCCTGTCGGATTGTAAAATGGCGCATTGTTGTTACAGCCAGCCGCGGCTATTTTGTTAAGATTTTTGGGCTGTATAATTCTTTGAAATAAGATGCCGTTTATACGATGACTTTTGCATGATTGAGTTCTAGGTTGCACAAACCGGTTCAGTCCTTTACGTGCATGCACCTTCGTTGATACAGCCAGCTAGGTAAACATCGGTGGTTAGCATTAGCTAGCTAACTGGATGATAATCGGTGCAGTTTCTTTCAAATCAGCGACACAAATTTAGCAAAGATGGGTTATTTAAAACTAATAGAAATTGAAAATTTCAAGTCATACAAAGGAAGACAGATCATTGGACCTTTTCATAAGTTCACCGCAATCATCGGACCCAATGGATCTGGTATGTTGTGACAG
Source organism: Fowleria isostigma (assembly GCA_029814645.1). NCBI lineage: Eukaryota > Metazoa > Chordata > Actinopteri > Kurtiformes > Apogonidae > Fowleria > Fowleria isostigma. Next base: position 22,836,454 of record JAPTGZ010000026.1, on the reverse strand, counting down.
CCTTGGAAAACTCACAGCTAATGCTAACTGCTTGCTAATATCTGTTAGCGGTAAACAGTGTTATAATGCAACGTTGATGTTACAATTATGCTGTTTATTTGTAAAATTCACGGCTACCCTTTTCGTGTTTTGTTGAGTCGCAAATGCATATGTTAAAGATTTGTTGGTATACGCTTCTGCTTGGTGATTTTATGCCCCTCATATCATAGCTGTATGCTTGTATGCAACAGGCACAATTGAATATTCGGCAACTGCTTTTATTAAGTGATATTGTTTCTGTAAGCATACACTCCATGTACAGGGCTAAATCTACGCCATTTTAAGTAAAAGGAAAAATATTTAACATTTTTATTTTGACCATTTTGGTAATTACTACAATGTTTCACCTTATATTTCAGTTCATTCAGCATTTCTGCATAGTATTATCTTGTTATAAACTATAAATAATATACCAGGATTTTATGTAGTAACCATGGCACACCTTGTCAAAAATATGTATACTTATAAACTGGAGCTTCTGTGTGTGTTTGGATAGGGTAACAATATTGCGATTATTAATTCACCTTTAGGAAAATCCAATCTTATGGATGCCATCAGCTTTGTGTTGGCGGAGAAGACCAGCAACCTGCGTGTGAAGACTCTGAAGGATCTGATCCATGGAGCACCTGTAGGGAAACCAGCTGCCAACAGAGCTTTTGTCAGCATGGTTTATCAGGAGGATAATGGAGAGGAGCGATCCTTCACAAGGGTCATTATTGGTACGGGCTTCCATCGATAGCAAAACTGAATTAATTCAGATGTTTTGGCAATAATTCATCAATGTTATTTGTGTAATAAAAAAGTTTGATCAGACATCTTTCTGTAGCCTTCTACTTTAGCCATCTGTGTATTTATTTGTCATCTTTTGTGATGTGCATGTTAATTTTTGCCACAGGTGCTTCCTCTGAATACCGCATCAATAACAAGGTGGTTGGCTTGCCTGAATACAGTGAAGAGTTGGAAAAACTTGGCATTCTGATCAAGGCCAGGAACTTTCTGGTCTTCCAGGTAGGACTTATTCTAAAAATTGAGCAGAAATGTTACATAGTACATTGATTGTAATGAGTATGTGATTCCGTTACTTAAGGAAGCATTCATTATAGCCTGAATGATGTTTAAGGTGAAATATAGGCTTTAGTGGTAGTAAGTGCTTAATCTGAGTCAGTGATTAATATGAAATCTTATGTGGCTGTTGTTGTATATACTTGTACTAAATCTTGTTTTGTGCTATATGGGCATGCATACAAGTACAGCAAATTGGAGCAGAAAGACAAAATACATTACTAATGGTAACCCTCTTTTGTTCCTGGTCTTTTGTCCTGTTAAGGGAGCTGTGGAGTCAATTGCAATGAAGAACCCGAAAGAGCGAACAGCTCTGTTTGAAGAGATCTCCCGCTCTGGAGAGCTGGCCCAGGAGTATGACCGGAGGAAGAAGGAGATGGTGAAAGCAGAGGAGGACACACAGTTCAATTACCATCGGAAGAAAAACATTGCTGCTGAGCGCAAAGAAGCCAAACAAGAGAAAGAGGAGGTATGTCCTTTGTTTTAAATTTATACATCTAGAAAGAAACGTGAAACTCTAAATAAAATTGATATGCTAGTTTTCTACATTTGATCTTTTAGCACAGTAATATAGTGTCAGCATTTCTCAGTTAAACTACAGCTATGCTTTCTTTCAAATTTGTTCTGATGAGAACAGCAGACTGACAGAAACAATATGACTAAAATTTAGTGAACATAGCACCTTTTAACTCCCTTTTCTCTGTGTTGATTATCCTGCCATTAGTAGTTTACTAGTTTTATCCCTTAAAAAGCCTATTTTATTTTGTGGATGTTAACTGAATCATATTAAACAAACTTTCAAACTTCAGTTTCAGTGTCAGAGAGCAAAGCTGCCTTATTTTTGTCTGTGACCTATACTGATCTACAGAATGTGCATTCCACAATACGTACATCTACCACATGAATGCAACATGTATTATCAGTTCTCATATAGAATTGTCTACTTCATCTCTCTGTGTATCACCTCTGTTCCTCACATCAGGCTGAACGTTATCAGCGTCTGAAGGATGAAGTTGCCAGGGCTAGTGTTCAGTTGCAACTCTTCAAGTTATACCACAATGAGACTGAGATTGAAAAACTGAACAAAGAGTTGGGCCAGCGGAACAAGGAGATCGAGAAGGACCGTAAGAAGATGGACCATGTGGAGGAGGAGTTGAAGGACAAGAAGAAAGAGCTGGGGAGGCTGATGAGGGAACAGCAGACCATTGAGAAAGAGATCAAGTAAATAAATAGTTTGCATTATATCAATAGATGCATTCTCTTTGGGATTTATTTAATTCTCAAACTCTGCTCACAGGGAGAAGGACTCTGAGCTGAACCAAAAGAGGCCACAGTACATCAAGGCCAAAGAAAACACGTCACACAAGATCAAGAAGCTTGAGGCGGCACGCAAGTCATTACAAAATGCCCAAAAAATGTACAAAAAGCGCAAGGGTGATATGGATGAGCTGGATAAAGAGATGAAAGCCGTTGAGATGGCTAAGCAAGAGTTTGAGGAGCGCATGGAAGAGGAGGCGCAGAGCCAGGGGCAGGACCTGACCCTAGAGGAGAACCAGGTCTGATATACTTTGATCTGACTCAAAGACAGAAAGCTGAAGTGAAGTTACATATTTTGATTTAAGTTGATTAAGGTTTAAAACTGGTTATCTTGTGATGTTTTACCATTTTAGAGCATATTGACATAGCATATTAAAATGTAATGTTTCTTTGATCGTCTCTTATTTCTTCCACCTGTGAATGTGATCTCCAGGTCAAACAGTACCACCGACTGAAGGAAGAGGCCAGTAAACGTGCAGCCACCCTGGCCCAGGAACTGGAAAAGTTCAATCGTGACCAAAAGGCCGACCAGGATCGCCTTGATTTGGAAGAAAGGAAGAAAGTGGAGACAGAGGTAGAGGAGATTTTTTTATTTATTTATTTGTTATTTTTTTTGGAATTTTTATAACAAAATGGTGTCCACGAAATCAGACACACAACAAAAACATACACAACAGCTCTTGCATGAAAAATAGATGAATGCCTAGCATAATACAGAAGGTGGTAGATCACACTTACAATGTTCAGAAGTTACATTAATGGATATTATTCAAGTGCACAGTCCTTTTAGTAAAGTGGAGGAGAGGTCTGGTCCAATATAGTCCAGAAACAAGCACCACACTTTATAAAACAGATCCACACTGTCATGTAGAATATTGGTTAGATATTCTAGGGGGATCAGTTCAAAAAATTATTTTGCGCCAACCACTGACTGAAGGAATCTTTTCATTGACCCACTGCAAAAGGGTATTTTTCCTTGCTGCAAATGTTAGAATATTAACAGACTTTTGCCAGCTGCTGTTGTCACATGTTTAGTAGGAAGACTCAGGATCAGGGAGTCCATTTCTATATCAGTATGAAAAATTCTCTTAATTTCACAAACAATTTCAACCTAATATTTTTGTAGTTTTTGACAAAACCAGAAACAATGAGTCAAGGTTCCCACGTGAGTTTTACACTTAAGACACAGAGGGGAAAGAGAGCGGTTGAAGAAGTGTCTGCAGTGAGGGGATATGTGTAATCTGTGTAAAATTTTTACTTGTATTGCTCTTGTCCAAGTGCAAATTGAAATCTTTTTTGCCGAAGACCAGATGGTATTCCATGTTTGTTCATCTGTGGTCACAGACAGCTCCTTCTCCCACACACCTCTGACCCCCTGTGTGCCAGTGGTAAATAAACCATTAAGTACACAATAAAATGAGCTCAGAGACACATGCAGTTTTTGTTGAAACAGCATTTTCTCAACAGCAGATATTTCAGGATGATCAATCAGGGTTGTGCTATGAGTAATATAGTGCCTTATTTGCAAGAAACGAAAGAAATTTTGTTTATCAGTTTGTTAGTAAGCTGTTCAAATGACATAAGCTTATCATCTGAAAAAAGGTCATTAAGAGATTTAATATTCTTATTAAGCCAATGCCGAAAACCTGGGTCTAAAGAGCCTGGAGGAAAAGCAGAATTATTTATTATTGCGATTAACATGGATGTTATGTTTGATCTGCCCTTAAGATGATGGACAATCCGCCATGCTTTTAGAGTGTTAAGTGTAACAGGGTTTGTACAACAAGCTTTAACTTTCTTACAATTATTAAAAAATAATAGGTCACTTAATCTACATTGTGACAATGCTATCTCAATATTCATCCAAATTGAAGTTTTATCCTTGACCCAGTCACTTACAAATTTTAAATGAGCACAAAGTTGGTACAGTTTAATATTAGGCAAGTCTAAGCAGCCCATCGAACTTGGTAAGTGTAATATTGCCATCTTAAGTCTAGGTCTGCGTTTGTTCCAAATAAAAGAACTGACCACCCATTTATATCCTTGATTAGATTTTATTTACCGTAGATTTTTTATTTCACCAGGCAAGACAGATTACGAAAACATTCAAGCAGTGTTTTGACAAATGGTGTGATTTACGGTGAATGTAAATACTAACAAATATATAACTTTTTTTTCTCAAGGCCAAAATCAAACAGAAGATCCGTGAAATTGAAGAAAACCAGAAGCGTATTGAGAAATTAGAGGATTACATCACCACCAGCAGGTATGCTACTGTACTATCTTGAATATGGATTGATTGATGTGTACTTTATGTTCACAAGCACCTTGTTGATTTTATGGCATTCTTCATGTTACATAATTCACATACTCTTTTCAAATTGCTCTTCAGGCAATCTCTAGATGAGCAAAAGCGCATGGAGGAGGAGCTGACTGAAGAGGTGGAAATGGCCAAGAGGAGGATTGATGAGATCAACATGGAACTTAACCAGGTACTCGATTCAAATAGAGCAAAGAAGCAAGAAAATGTTGCCATCAAGTTTGTCCTCACTGACTATGGCGGGAAGGATGAAAAACAATTTCTCCAGGGGATTCATTAGACCTTCTTCACAGCTGACTGTCTGACATGTCAGAGCAGGAAAAGTAAAAGTGTGGCTAAAAATGTTAGTGATTGGCATGTCTATATGCCAAGCCAGTGGGCCAGCTTGCACAATGTCAGTTCTGTCACAATGCCACATCTATTTATAACAATCTCACTTACACCTTTGGAAACACAAAATATGTCTGTAACGAGTGACAATTTTTTTCTCCGATTTGTAGGTAATGGAGCAGCTGGGAGATGCCAGGATTGACAGGCAGGAGAACAGTCGGCAGCAGCGTAAAGCTGAGATCATGGAGAGCATCAAAAGACTGTACCCTGGCTCTGTGGTAAGACAAACGTGACGCTACTAAGACTCTGATATTGAAGTTATGTGTCATGATGTAGGTAATTTTATATCTTTCTGTACATTCAATTATTGTAATTTGTATAAAACAATATGCAAATTTAAAAGCCTCTTTATTACTACATTTAGTTGTTTGTAATTTTTGTCTTTTTAGTTAAAAAATGTTAAATGTACAAATATAAAGACTTAAATGACTATAACTGTAATGCAAAAAATAACTATTTGCCAAAATGTGAATAGGGTAAACAACCTTTAAATCAAACATGCGTCACTTTTAAACTCAATGAACGTCTGATTAGCAAAACAGAAATTGTCTGTTAATACTTTTTTATTCACAACCCACGTCCTTGTGATAGAAGTAGCTCCTCTTTCAGACAAGAGTCCTTATTTTTTTCTTGGCCGGTTGGAGTCTCTTTTCAGAGCTACTTCATTCTATGCTACATTTACTGTCCTTCATTGTTGTATTGCCTTCATGTAATGCTCTTGCCTAGATCCATGCTGTGTTGAAAACGGAAAAGCATCAAAATAATGAATAAGCTCAATCTCAAACACGGCAAAAGAACTGATTGAGCACAGCATGACACAAAAACATTTCTCTGTTTTCTCATGCCTATAGGGTCCTGTGCACAACCCAGACACTATTGTACAAGGTGTTCAATTTGTTCTTGGTTTCCCTTGATGGTGATCTGTTCCATATAGTCACTCATTAAAATGCCCATGCCTCTGTTTTCCCTTTGTCCAGTATGGTCGTCTGATTGACCTGTGCCAGCCCACTCAGAAGAAGTATCAGATTGCTGTGACCAAAGTGTTGGGAAAAAACATGGACGCCATTATCGTCGACTCTGAGAAGACCGGCAGAGACTGTATTCAGTACATTAAGGAGCAGAGAGGAGAACCTGAGACCTTCCTGCCACTCGACTACCTTGAGGTGAGCACGTAATGGACAGTATCACAGCATCAAACTTCAATGGAAGCGTCAGATTTAGTAAACTTAAGGGGTGAAGAAAAACATAACTTTTCATTTTAGAATCACTACCAATGAAGTGAACTAAATAATGGATTTTTAAAGAGCTACTGATTCAAATTCTGTTATTATTGGTGCACAGTTTTAGCCGACCACTATTACTGCAAAATTTCTCTCCTTTTTTACTAAGAATTATTCTTCTAAACACAGCACAAACTGCAGTCTCTTAATTTATTAAACACATGACTTTCTCCTGGTTTATTTAAGGTCAAGCCAACAGATGAGAAACTGAGGGAATTGCGTGGAGCCAAGCTGGTGATTGATGTGATTCGCTATGAGCCCCCTCACATCAAAAAAGCCCTGCAGTACGCTTGTGGCAATGCTCTGGTCTGTGAGAATGTAGAAGATGCACGACGGATTGCTTTTGGAGGACCGTACAGACACAAGGTACACAGCTATCAAGTGACTAAGACTTGCTGAATATTGTTAATAATATTGGAATAAAAGGCTCCTCATTATGTTTAATTATTGAATTAATGTGAGGCCTTTGATTTAATTTCTTCCCTTGTTCCACCATAGACGGTAGCCCTGGATGGTACTCTGTTCCAAAAGTCCGGAGTCATCTCTGGAGGTGCCAGTGACCTGAAGGCCAAGGCCAGGAGATGGGATGAGAAGGCAGTGGACAAGCTCAAAGAGAAAAAGGAGAAACTCACTGAAGAGCTCAAGGTAACTTTGGTTATTTTATTATTATGTGGGTGAGAGGAAGATGGTGGCCAAGCTGACATCCATCATGGACACCACCTCTCATCCACTGCATCAGACCATAACGGCTCTGAGCAGCTCCTTCAGTGGCAGATTAAGACTAATACACCCACAGTATAGGAAAGAGCTCTGTAGCAGGTCATTCATTCCCACCGCTGTCGGACTGTACAACACTACAGTGTAACTCTGTCCTGTATATGTCTCATCCGTACTGTCTGACTTTTTGCAATTCCACTCTAATATGTATATAGTAGGGGTGCAACAAAATTTCGTGGCACAAAATAAAAATCAAGTTTAAAAAAGTTTTAAGAATGTGAAGTGGTGCCGTGCACTGAGACTGAGGATTTCTGACCCTCTGACCTACTGTAGCAGCACTCTCACTTCACATGAAACTGGAGGAAGACAAGAAGTAGTGGACACTGGGGATGCAACGGGAAAACTGTACCGTTCAGTCTGCCTGCACTGGACAATCTGCAGCGATTTCTCTCTTTTTCTCTTTCTCGTGCTGGACGTGGATGTGTGGGGCAGCCCCGCCTCTCAGTGATAGACAGCAGACACAGGCTTTAGACTCAACACACAGAAAAACAGTCATGATGTATCATTCACAACGGCGCCACAAAGAGAAGCTCCTCCCATTGCCTGCTAAGACAAAAGTTTTCATGACATTGCCATTTCTGTTTAAGAAATAAAAGCAGGTAGATTGGTAAATTAAAATGTGTTTTCATTATTGTTTTATAATATGTAGAACAAACACTGACTTTACAGTCAAAAAGTTTTTCAGCAAATTTGTTATCCTCATCAGATGATTTGTTTTTGCTTTTTTTTTCATCTTCATTTCGTATCGTGAGCTCTCTATTGTATTTTGTATCGTTTCATGAGATGACTATCTTGTTACAAGTCTAGTATATAGTCTGTATATTCTTTATTACTATTATTATTTTATATGGGTTTTTTGCACTATTTTTATGCATGCACACTTTTTTCTTGCGCTTTATTATGTTGCTGTCTTAACCAGTGAATTTCCCCATTGTGAGATCAATAAAGTCTAATCTAATCTTAGACCGACTTTGTCATTCCAGATTTGACATCAAAAATTAAACCTCAATACAGTTGACTCAGCAGGCAGCAGCAATTAATACAAAGAGGCACTATTATATACAGAATAATGTATACTAGATAGATTAAATATGCAAATAAAAACTATGCGAGTATAAAAAAAACTATGGTTCTCTGATTAAAAAAACAAAATAAAACAATTTTCAGTAGTGAATATTGTACAGTTATATCGCACGCACATTGGAACATTCCTGTGAAGGTGAGGGTGGGTGTGTGATGGAGGAGGAAGGATATTATATTGAGTTCAATAGTCTTATTGATTGTGCAGTGAAACTGTTTCTGAACCTAGCCGTTCTGCTACAAAGGATATGGAACCTCCTTCCTGAAGCCAGCAGCGACAACAGTCTGATCTATATTTTTTTTAAAGTTGTCCTTTTGGTCCTTTCACTTTGCAATGTTTCCAGTTCATTTGATGCAAACTCTTTCATATTTGCCTTTTGTGTTTGTCTTCTCAGGAGCAAATGAAGGCCAAGAGGAAGGAGGCTGAGCTGCGCCAGGTGCAGTCTCAGGCTCACGGTCTGCAGATGAGGCTGAAGTACTCCCAGAGTGACTTGGAACAGACAAAAACCCGTCACCTCTCCCTCAACATGCAGGTACAGCCTGGTTACAGCTTGCTAAATTGGTGTTCCATTTTTTTTCTGTTTTTTCCTTGGTGATTGTTACTGTGAATAAAAACCTTTAAACTGTGCAATGCAGGAAAAGTCTAAGCTGGAGAGTGAACTGGCTAACTTTGGCCCCCGCATCAACGACATAAAGAGGATCATCCAGTCTCGTGAAAGGGAGATCACTGATTTGAGGGATCGCATGAATTTGGTGAGATGAGGTCAAAACTAGATCACCATATATTCCCCTGTACACTTACAAACAATGGGAGTGATGTTGTTAATGTAATGGTTCCTAGGTGGAGGATGAGGTGTTTGTGGAGTTCTGTAAGGAGATTGGTGTCAGAAACATCAGAGAGTTTGAAGAGGAGAAGGTGAAGAGGCAGAATGAGATTGCAAAGAAGCGGTGAGTTTGTTATTTTAGTTCTGTTGTGGAGCTGGTTAATTCTTTCCACGTGACTAACTCTAATCTTCCAGGTTTTTATGCGTGGTCTAATCTGATGTTAATTCTGTCGTCTTTTTGTTTCAGTCTTGAGTTTGAGACTCAGAAGACCCGCCTTGGTATCCAGGTGGACTACGAGAAGAACCAGCTGAAGGAGGACCAGGAGAAGGTCATGATGTGGGAGCAGACCGTCAAGAAGGACGAGAATGAAATAGAGCGACTGAAGAAGGTGGAGGAGGACAATCTAAATGGTCCCAACGTCTGTCATGAAGTCTGACGGGATGTGTAATCATACCTGCTTGTCTGTGGTTGTTTTTCTGTCTGTAGGAGGAGCACAGACACATGAAGATCATTGATGAAACAATGGCCCAGCTGCAGGACCTGAAGAACCAGCACCTCACCAAGAAGTCGGAAGTCAACGATAAAAACCACGAAATGGAAGAGATTCGTAAAAAGCTGGGCGGCGCCAACAAGTCAGTGGCTGCAGACACATGACATTTAATATTCACGATATTACAAACATATAAATACTGTTTAATGAAGAGCTAAAACAAAGTATAAAAGCTGATGCACTGCTCATAGAATTATAGTCATATGCAGTTAAGTACAGTTTACTAATATTTTGACGTTTATTTTTTATTTTTCATTTTACACACTGGACTAGATGCATGTAAATAAGTACTATGAAACAAAGCATTCTTTTCTTTTTTAAAATTTATTTCAGTGAACTAAAATTTGTGGAAAATGACCTGTTTTAGCAGTGCCACATGCTGCATATTATGTACTTTGATGAGATGAAATACAATGACAAATGTGCTGGATGGCTATTGGTAGCAAGGTATAAGGTATATGTAAAAGATTATATACCTTTATATAATAGATGAATAAATCTTCCACTGAAAAGGGAATGTATTGTAATGTGCAGACAATGGTTGGAAGTAGATTTTGTAACTCTGAGACATTTGTTCCTTTTGAGTTAAACCCATTTTGTCATTATTTGTCAGAATTTCAGTTTGACTCACAGACTATACCTTGAAATATGCGGCAGCACTTGGCCCTAATTTTTCTTCATTGTGGCCAAACATTAGCATAGTTTTCCAGTATTTTATTCTTGAAACATTTTGCTTGTAGATGAGTGAAATCACAGTCGCAGAAAAAAATACTAAACCATTAAAAGCCATCAAAAACAATGGTTATGCAATCAAGTACTAAGTCGTGTGTGTATCATGTGACTAAAACAGACAGAAAAGAAAACATGGAATGCCTAAAAGCACTGTTTTTGTTAGCACAATGCCATAGATATTGATGTAAGAACTTAGATAGATATCAGTACCTTAATTTAACTCTTATGAGCTATTTTAATTGTTATATTTGTCCAAACAAGTGCAGTTTTTTTTTTGTTCCAGGCATTAAAATGAACAAGAAATTGAAGAAAACATAGGGTGGTTTAATATTTTTTTCCATGACCGTATACTCTCCATATAGACATAGAATGAGCTAATATATATAACTAAAACTGTTTGCAACTCTGGTTGGTTTCTAGACAGCCATTTTTTACCATTTTGTTTCTGCTTCAAATAATATTTTTCCTGTTGCAGGGAGCTGACTCAGCTTCAGAAAGAGGTGACCGCTATTGAGACCAAACTGGAGCAGAAGCGAAGTGACCGTCACAACTTGCTGCAGGCGTGTAAGATGCAGGACATCAGGCTGCCTCTTCGCTCTGGAACCATGGATGACATCAGCCAGGGAGAGGTAAACGCATTAGTTCAGAGCCCCTTGGTTCCACTGACATCAAAACCAGAAACTAAAGCCAGTTTGTGCTTTTCTGCTCCAGGGTAGTTCTCAGACAGATGAGTCCAGCAGTCAGAGGACTTCCAGCAGTGTTCTGGCCAAAGAGGCTCTCATCGAGATCGACTACAGCAACTTGTCTGAAGACCTGAAGGTACTTAATCCACCTGACACCGCCACCGAACATGAGCTCCTCCGTCTGGTCTCCCACTACTCACTTTAGTTGACAGCTTCAGTCATGATTTACTGAAGCTCTTTTATCTAGTTACAAAATACTTAACAGCGTACAAAAGGGAGCAACATTCAAAGGACAACTCGCAGCTCAGATATGACAAATTTTAAGATCCACTTCATCTAATTTGAGTTCTTTGCTTCCCACAGGATGCACTGTCGGAGGAAGAGATCAAAGCGGAGACAAACACACTGCAGCAGCGCTTGAATGAGCAGCAGAGCGTCCTACAGAGGATCAGCGCACCCAACATGAAAGCCATGGAGAAACTGGAGAGCGTCAGGGACAAGTTCCAAGAGACGAGCGACGGTGAGTGGGAATGAACTGTGAGGAAGAGGAGGGGGCCAGAGATGAATGGGATAAAACTGTGTCTCTGTAGCTGTAAATGATGTTAACGCTGTCTCATCCCGTGGGTGTGTTTGTGCTCATTAGAGTTCGAGGCAGCCCGTAAGAGAGCCAAGAAGGCAAAGCAAGCCTTTGAACAAATCAAGAAGGAACGATTTGACCGCTTCAATACCTGCTTTGAGTCGGTGGCCACAAACATCGATGAGATCTACAAGGCCCTGTCACGCAACAGCAGCGCTCAGGTATTCAAAACCACATGCAGAGGTTCAGATGAGCAGACTGAGCATGGATTAGATTGAGTTAAAATGTTAAACACGTAAAAAATAAATACAGCGGATGCAATTTCATGTACTTGATTTGATGGATGAATTATGAATATTGTTGCGCAGTAATGCTGGCATCACTAGTTGAACTAATTAGACGAGAACTTGGCCAAATCGCTGCTGCGGAGCAAAAAAGATTCATCACTCTGAGCTCTCAGCAGAACGTCTCTGGAATTCAACAGGCACTTGAGCAAGGAGCACATTTTTCATTGTTAATTATCTTTTCTATGAATACATATTAGAAATGATTGCCTCTTCCTTTTTGCTTTATTGTGAAACACAATGCGAGACTACAGAATTCCTGTCCCAAGTTAAAAAGATACCAGATAATTTAATTTTCTTTCGAGTCCACATGTTACGATCGTAGACTTAGATACAGTGATTAACAGATATATTAGACCTCCAACCAATGTAAGGCTTATGCTGCAGCTACCCTAAATCAACAGCACTGGTAATTATCTAAATCATTTTTTATGTTTCTGTAATGGGTAATACAACATCTAGAAGCTCTTTAACTGAAATTATATTTTCAGTGGTCAAAATAAAACTATTGTTATCCTTGAATTTTAAATTTTTCCTGAAAACAGAAAAAAATATTAAATTACATTATTATATCTTGATTAATCTGTTAAATTATAGTTATTTACTTGCATTCATGTAGTTTTAGTGGTTGAATGTTCTGTTTGACTAATTTGTGACATCGCAAAGAAACCCATGAAGCTCCAAGTTAAGAACAAAAAGATGAAGTCAGTCTGAAACTCCTTTCTGTTAACAATGGTAAAACATCAAAAGGTCACAGAAAATGCAAGAATGTGCATCAAAGCACTTGATGATACTGATAAATGGGAAAAGATGATCTGATAAATTTGTCAAACGCTGTATCTAAATTATTTGTAACTATTCTGAAAACAAAAGCAGATTGTCTTATTGTTTTCTTACCCTTTTTAATCAGTTTACAGAGAATCTACTTATATTACATCATCCTTGTCTTGTAGGCTTTTCTGGGTCCAGAAAACCCAGAGGAACCGTATCTGGACGGAATCAACTATAACTGTGTGGCTCCAGGAAAAAGATTCCGACCCATGGATAATCTGTCTGGAGGAGAGAAGACTGTAGCTGCCCTGGCGCTGCTTTTCGCTATTCACAGGTGAAACCACAGCAACTATATGACACAAATAAATTGTTTTGCAAAATTTAATTATTGTTAAAAGTATATATATAGTGACATGATATGTAATCCCGGATAATGGTGTTTTTTCTATATAAGGAAAGAAAGGAATATTTGATTATTTGTATCTTTTATTTTAAAACTTTAGTATGAATTTTTCAATCATGCTTGCAGAAAAATATCAGATATTTATGTATAAAAACAAAATAATAGATAATAAAGATGGAAAACACATAACCCAGATGCAAATAAAAAAAGTGTGAAAATGTGTCAGAATATTAACCCTTTAGGCGCCAGAGATTTTTTTTTTTTTTTTTAAATATTCAATATGATATCAAAATTTTATAAAGCTGTCTGCTTCATTCAATTATGTTACTTGTTGCAATATTGTGACTTTGACACTTAAAGGGTTAAAACCAGACAAATAGCATTATACTCTACAGCAGGAATGTCAAACTCATTTTAGTTCAGGAGCCACAATCAGCCCAAAATGATCTCAAGTGGGCCGCACCAGTAAAACAAACAAATAATGACAACTCCATGTTTTTCTCTTTGTTTTAGTGTTATAAAAATGTTAAATTCTGAAAATGTTTTTATTTACAAACTGTGCTTTTACACAAAAAATGTGAATAACCAGGAATAAAAACCCTGACATTTTTTAAGAAAAAGTTGATGAGATCCGCCCTGCATATCTCAAGGCTCTGGATGTTGTGGTGCTGTCTTGGCTGACACGCCTCTACAACATTGCATGGTCATCGGGGCTAGTGCCTTTGGTGTGGCAGACCGGGGTGGTGGTCCCCATCTTTAAAAAGGGGGACCAGAGGGTGTGTTCCAACTATAGGAGGATCACACTCCTCAGCCTC
>JAPTGZ010000026.1:22793781-22806591 GCA_029814645.1 Fowleria isostigma | reverse complement strand
TGGGATAGGCTCCATGCGACCCCCGTGACCCTAATGAGGATAAAGCGGGTTCAGAAAATGAATGAATGAATGAATATTTTCTTGGTAGTTGTTCTAGGCTCAACTGGACTAGTTTTGCTTTTTTGACCGAGAAGAATGATGACCTGGGCAAATGAGAACTTACACAGATTTACAGTAATGGATGCAGTTTCTGATTTCAGGAATGAAATGTTAGAAATAAGAATTTCCAGCACTGACAGACAACAGGGTAACCCACTTTGGTGTAGCCTGTTGTGGTACACATGACATATACATTTTACCCAAAAATACATTTTACCTAAAAAAGTATATATCCAGGTGTTTTTGTAATCAAAAGCATTAAATGTATTTACATTTTGGCAATGGCTACTACCACAGTACTGTGGCACAAAATATCAGTTTATATATTGCCACAGACCAATCAAATGTTTGCATTTGTACTAGAATCATCACAGTTATGGAAATTGTTACATAAACTCATTAGTCACTTGTTGCCACAGTACTGTGGTTATACATAGCGCATACTTCAGTGCTTTATTTTGTGCATTTTGCTACAGTACTGTGGTAATTGATGGAAAAAACAAATTAGTGATAGTATATAGAATAGAATAGGAGTTATTGTTGTAAATGCTCTATATTACATTGTTTTATGGGGTTCTTTGCTCTGTACAGTTGGTGAGATTGAGGCTGGAGAAGTGGGCGGAGCTACATGTTAGATGTAGCAGAGTGCCCTGGGACCTCTTAGTTCTGTGTCAGTTCAGTGAATTGGGTACTAAGCTCCAAATTCTGCACTCTAAACGTTGTCCCACTAGTTGATTTATGGAATTGTCAGATTTACCTACCAGCCACAAGCCTCCCCGCTTCAATCAGGAGTCAAACCCAAGTGTTCTGCATTGTGACAGTGATGTGACGTTTCGGGATTCGACAAATTACCAGTCTACACACAATATAATGTGGGCGCTCATTGGCTCTATGATAATAGACAAACTGACATTTCATGCCACAGTACTGTGTCAGTAGCCACTTTGTTACATTTTTCATAAGGGTTTGGACAGTGAATGAAAAGAATGAATTATATGCAGCTAAACCTAAATTATACTTGAGTAGATCTAAACACAGTATTTATCGGAGAAGTGCTCTTGACTCCTTCATTGCTACTCACCAGGAAGGCACAGAGACAATAGAAGCTGAGGAAGTAGAAGACAGCGAAGTTGGACCCGCAGGTGTACTCTTCTCCGGGCAGGTAGTCAGACTTGGGGTCACACTTCTTCCCATACATCGAAGCCATCATGACCTCCTGCCAAGCCTCTCCAGTCGCACATCTGAAATAGTAATGAGCACCAACCACAGATGGACCTTGGCTTATCTCTGAGATCTTCAACCAGTGACCTTTGAACCGCAACACTCACCGGAATAACATCAGAACAGCCTGAGGGAATGTCTGGAAGTTGTTGTTGCGGTTAATTTGTGTGCCGTCCACTAAGGCAATCTTTCCAAAAATCTGGAAGAAAGTGGGAATCTCAGTTAAAGCCAGTGACAAAACTGCAATTTACTGTAGTCTAAAATAGTATGAAGACATTTACATTTATGTATTTGGCAGACACTTTTCCAAAGCGACTTACAAGGGGAAGATTAACATTTAGGCTCTCTCTCTCTCTCTCTCTCTCTCTGTACTTTATTTGTAAAGCTCTTTAATAACAACCACAGTAGACCAAAGTGCAGTATAGAAAATAAAAACCTAAATAAATCAATAAAACACGAGGATAGATTAAGGGCATAAAAACAGCTGTGCAATTCAAAACACAGTGCTTACATAATAACAACAACAATAATAATAATAATAATAAAAAGCAGAATAAAAGAATAAAATACAAGAATAGATTAAAAGACATAAGATGGCTGTACAATTAGAAGCAATAAAAATAAAAACAATAAACTAACACCAAATACAAAGTAAAACAATAAAATAAAAATAAAAGAATAGTGTTGTTCCTGTACCTGCATACCGATGACAGCGTAGATGAAGAAGAGCATCACAATGAGCAGAGCTACATGAGGGAGAGCCTGATAACACAGATGAAAAAGGCTGGTTATTGGAAAGTTACCAAAGGACTGAAGAGCAAAGAGGACAATAATGAAAATGCAAATGATGTTGGTGAAGATGATTAGGTGTGACGGACCTGAAAAGACTTGATGAAAGTCCACAGCAGGTTACGGATGCCCTCAGACCGGTTCAGCAGTTTGACTAGACGCATGACACGGAAAAGTCGGAAGAATGTGATTGAAACGGAGGCATTTTCAGATGCCTGTGGACAAAAACACACACAGTTTGAGTAAAAAAAAAAAGCAGGGCTGATCTTCGGATTAGATGGAGAATGGAAACTTACCGCAATGGCTTGCATTGGATTCGTCTCCTGCACAAAGTAGATGAACAGATGAGATACTATAGTTAACGCGAGTTAAACTAGTAAGAAGTACGATAGGGGTGGGTGATCTGATGAGCTTCATCAACAATTTATAGACATTTTATCATGGATTGTGTCATTTCATTGTACCTACTCTCATAAAGACGTAGCACTATTTAAAGTAGTAGACAGTGGGGGAGTAAAACATAATGCTGGATGTGGATCTGCAATTTTTCATTCCCAATGTTCATGCCAAACATTAGCAGAAGGTTAAATGTCAGAATCTGAAAAGTGCCTGATGGGATATGTAGTTTTGAAGAAGAATACTTGAGTTTTAATCATTATTTTATGTTTAGTTATTATTCACAGTCAATAAAATGCTTTATCACTTCTTAATTTCAATTCTTAATCATTATCTTAATAACAAAATAATGACCTATAGTGGAAATACTATTTTCTTAATAATTCAATTCTATGTTTTAATGTACACGGCAAAGAAATCCATGAGTTCATTCTGATCTGAAGTTAAAGGATTATGGATGGTGTTGGTGTCTGATTCATCGTAACATGATCTCTTTTCCAGATCGCCCACCACTAGGGTACTGTCATAAATAGGAGGCATATGACAGACAAAGCACTGGTCAACTGTTAAACACCATTAAGGATCGACTCACAGTCTCAAATAAGGGTTAATATTAGAGTCACTGTTTTCACTTTTGAATTAAGCTTCTAAAACTCTGAACAAAACTAAAAAGAGGAACAGCGACTATTTGTAACCCATGCCAAATTAACAATATACACACATGTCACTTTCAGACTTTCAAGATTTTCAGTGAATCATTATTAATACTTGCGGTGCTGGTATTATACAGTATCCAGCTGGTATCCTGTATGAGCCATACTGTCACACAATACAGCGAATACGTTCAGGTCTAATCTTACATCGGTCTGTAAGATTAGACAGACAGTAGAAACACCTGTTGGATGTTTCATCAGCAGTAACCCAGTCTGAGCCACACTAGGTTCAGTACAGTTTAGTAGAGACCAGAGTGCGGTGCTCACACAACAAGGCTCATGCAGCAGTGCAGTGCAGTGCAGATCAGATATTTACAGCGCAGCCATGGAGACAGTACAGTCCTCCACTGGCAGCCAGGGCGGTCTGTGGACGATAGACACATGAGTGAGAGGCATGAGGAGAGAGGGATGGGGGAGAAAAACACCACAGTGAGAGAGGTTTGGAGAGGAAACATCTGAATTTGAAGCTTGTTTTTTGTGGATGAAAACATGAGAAGAAGGCAGTGCAAAAGTGGAGAAAGAGACAAACAAGAATACACTGAATGTGCAGTATTACTGAATAAAAACTACTCTAACATCCCAAACTGATAATGTGCTCTCATCAAGAAAATACAACAGTCACCGAATAATCAGCCATGAATAACTGTGGCAATAATGGAATGTTTGGTGATGGAAATGATGCTGCGGTGGGTGGGAGAGTGGAGCAGGTGGGGAATATTTAGTGATAATGGCCAACAACAGTACTGACCATGTCCTGTGAGCTAGTTCTGCTGGCACCAATCAGCTGTTGGGCCACGAATATATGATTCTGGGTATAAGCATTGAATAAATATTTAGACATTTTACTTCCAATCACACTCGTGTCTGGGAATGTGTCATTTTTGACAACAATGTCATATACTGTACTCCCCCTGCAACGAGAAACTGACATCTGTCAAAAAAATGAACAAGATAGTTTTGATTATTTGGAACTCACGTCGACTTCACTCAGGATGACGTCAACAACGCTGCCAATGACGATGATAAAGTCAAACACATTCCAAGGGTCTCCGAAGTAGCCCTGCATTTACACGCAAAACACCAGTGTCAGATTTATACAGTCATGGGAAAAAATGATTAGACAATTAGACAGAGGTTACATAATCAAATGCTAATTCTTATGTGTATCATGTGACTAAAATAGACAGAAAAGAAACATGGAATGTCTAAGAGCACTGTTTTTGTCAGTACAATGGCATAGCTATTGATGTAAGAACTTATGTGATTTTGTGATTTTCAGCTCTTAAATTGAACTCTTATGAGCCATTTTTGTTTTTATCATTATATTTGTCGAAACAAATGTACCTTTATTGTACCAGGCATTAAAATGAACAAGAAATTGAAGAAAACATAGGGGTCTAATAATTTTTTCTGTGACTGTATATATATATCCAACAAAAGTAATACAGAACTGCAAATACTCCACTAACTTATATATGTATGTATGTATGTATGTATATACATATGTATATATATATATATATTTATATTTATATAGTAGTCATTAGGTGCTAAAATGGTCCCACTATTTGTTTACTATTATACATGATGTTAGACTCATATTAAAGCTGCAAAACCCATAAACACCCAAACAGCCACCAAACGTATCTACTGATCTAAAATGTTTAATAACTACTTATCTACTAATCCTGTCAATACATGTAAATAATTGGTGTAAAATGCAGTTTGTCACCTTTTCATGGTAATCAGATATGACCCATTTGGACATTCAGAGGCTCCGTAGTAAACGTGGAAGCACCTCAGTCTTCCATTATATTCATTCACTAGTGTTTAATCTTGCATATTATTTGAGGAAAAAGAGCAGTTTTATACTACTTATTATGTTTGGAAAATTTTTGAAAAATAAAGTATAAAAACTCCACTGATTCACTAGTAAAACACATGTTGTTTGACAAATGACAGGAGTTGGAGATGTGTGGTTTTACATTTAGTTATTGATATCTTTGCAGAAAAAGTAACTTTTTCCTTCAGTTTTCTCTGTTTTGATACAATAACCTCTGAATTTGCTCTGAGTTTTCATGAATATTTACATGATCTATGAATTAAATATAGGAATTACAGGATTTTCACTGAAAAATATAAAATACAGAGCATAATATCATCATAAATGGTGATAAATCACTTGAGAACGATTAAGTGGTGACAAAAATTTAATTGGGATCTCCCATAAAAGTAGCACTGAGTCTTTAAGGGTTAATGCGTATGTTGGATTCTACTGCCGACACTGTTTAAGGCTGAGCTTATTTACCACTACTTTATATACATGTGGCTAATTTTAATAAAAAATGCATCATATTCTATAAGACCATCATATATTTCTAGCTTCACTGTCCTGGGAGAATCATGTATCTCTAAAAGAATCAAATATTCATGAGCTCAGGAAAACATTCAAAATCAAGATATTTGGAGATATGTTTTCACAGGACAGAAGGGAATACTGTAATCTGAGACGCAACTAAGGCTGTCGGACCAGTGGAGAAGATTTAAAAATACAGGATGTGCCTCCGAGCTGTAGTGGAGTAGAAATATGAAGCTGCATAAATGAAAATACTCAAGTAGTAGGACACTGAGAACTTACCCTTGCTTTGAAGGCCATGAGCTTAAGAATCATTTCCACTGTGAACAGGACAGTGAAGATCAAGTTGAGAGTATCTGACAGTTTGGTCACATGGTCTGACTGGTTACAGTGCTGTATAAAGTGGAAAACAAACAAAACCATTATTTTCAATGAGTTAGTGCCAATGGAAGATCCAGCTTCAAATTCAGATTTAATACAAGTTTGCCTTCAGCTTCAAAATCACAGAGGGGAATCGTCAAGGCCTTCTATGCCTTCAAAGAAGTCCTAGGAAATTTTAAGAACAAATTATATGAATATTAACTCAATAATTATTTTAAATTTTTTTATTTAATTTCATTTAATACAAGTAATTTAATACATTTTTCTTGCATACATTCTAAAACCTACCATCAACTTCGCATCAATAATAAAAAGGTTACTGTCCTGGAGCATGTTATCCAATCAGAATCATCATTATCTGTGTAGACCCGGTTAGGACTGTATGCAGGACTGCATCAACACCAGGCAGTGTGTTTTGGTTTCAGAGTAACAGGTGAATCGACCAATCATGGTTTGATTTTGAGTAGGTAGGACAAGGAAAAAAATGACTACAGGACTGCTGGAAGCCTTTCTCTCAACAACAGTAACTCCACTGCACATGCTCAGTGGAGTTGAGAATTACAGTTGAGAAGGAAAAAGAGAAAGGCGGAAGAGGACAGTGATGTTGTGGCTATTTAACTAGCATCCCCTTTTTCAAGGTGAATATTCACTGAAAAACTTAAAATAATAAAAAACACAGGAATCACAGGAAAACACAGAGGAAACATTCTGATGCTGTCTGACGCTGGTGCCCACTTCAGACCGGTGGATGGACTTTGTCTTCAGGTAGGCCTGTTATAAAACAGCTGATTATTATTCACACAGGGGGTTTAGTATCACTACACTGCTGAGGCATCCACTGTTTTGGTGACTGTGTTGTATTTGACATGATATTTAATTAAATAATAATTGCGCCGTGTAATTGTTCTGTGCATAATTGCACTGTGCATAATTGTGCACAATCTGTCCTTCTTCATCCATCTATCCTGGTCCAGTCCGGTCTGGAGGTAACAGCCCTGTCCCCACTCACTTCCACCACGTCCCCTGAGGTAAATTCTGTCCCCAGGTCAGGAAATTAATCCCTCCAGTGTGTCCAGGGCGCATGACGACACACAGCACAATGATTATTAAAATAACTCTTCATTAATACAGTAATTCATATTTTGCATGTGTAGTTTTTTGGACTCCTCTTACCAGCCTTGTGTAACCTTAATGTATTGTGCATTTAAATGGGATTTTGGGTTGAATTTATGTGTCTGGGTCAGAGTGTGTGTGTCAGTGATGCGTTTGGCTTATTTGTCTTCTGACACTGGATCGTTCATTGGTCTCCCTGTAACAGCAGTATTAATATTCCAGATGTTGGCCTTAGAGGAGGTTTATAGTTTATATTTGTACCTAAATGATCTCCAGTTTTGGTAAAGTTTATCTTGAGCTGGTTGTTTGTTGCGGAGAGTTGAGGATTACGTCAGAAGAAGGTCAATGGTTTGCTACTGTATTTAATGACATATCATTGCACAGAAACAATGTGCTGTGTGTAATTACTGTACACACAGCTCCGTCTCCTCCATGTACATCTTTTTCCTTTTCTTTTCATCTCAGTTTAGGAACACAAGGTCACAGGGCAGAGGGAGGATATACTGTATAATTTTCCAGGATAGCTTAACTGTTTTCAATATATTTGACCTTTTTCTCATTTTTCATGTTTTCCATGACTGGAAAATTGGTTGATCATTTTCCAGGTTTTCCAGGACGCATGGAAACCTCGATAGTGATGAATCTCATCTCATCTGTCATCCATTCCTGTCTAATTATACTTCTCCTTAAGTAGTTCATTAATATTAAATTATTGTAATTTCTCATTTCCATCTACAGAAATGTTTACAACATTAATTCAAAATTAAATATGTAGAGAACCTCACACTAATGAGCTCCCAGTGTTTCCAAAATGAACTGATCTGGGATTTACTGGTAAGTTGTAATGTTTTAAGTCCCCATTTTCTTGCTAATTACAATCAATAGAAAACACAGACCCAGGTGCCATATGCATAAAAAACAGATTCATTAGTTCATGAATACTGTTTGTCAGCAGGCTCAATACTGTTTTTTAATTAACAAATTTAATAGTTTTTTTTTTTTTTTTTTTTGTCGAGTACTCGTATTTTCCATTATTGGGCAGCCATGGCTCAGGAGGTAGAGAGGGTTGTCCAATAACTGTCGGGTTGGCAGTTTGAATCCTGCTCTGTCCTAGTCATGTGCCATTTTGTCCTTGGGCAAGACATTTCACCAACACCTCTAGTGTCGCTCACACTGGTGTGTGAATGTTTGATCGTGGTGGGAGGGGCTGTTTGGGGCGAATTGTCAGCCGCGCTTCTGTCAGTCCTCCAGGGCAGCTGTGGCTACAAACGTATGTTACCACCACCAGAGTGTGACTGAATAATGGATCAATAAAGTGATTTTGGTGCCTTGAAAACCGCTATAGAAATCAAATTCATTATTATTGTATTTTTATTACTGGCGTACATACCTGCATCCCCAGACACAAGGTGTTGAGCATAATGAGGAAGAACATGAGGTACTCAAAGTAGCAGGAGGTGACGATGTACCAGACCCTGTACTGGTACGGGTTTTTGGGGATGTAGCACCTCAGAGGTCGAGCCTTCAGAGCATACTGAACACACTGACGCTGAAGGGGAGGCAGCATAAACAAAAGGTGGTGAGGTACTTTCATACATATGTAGGACGCTGGGAACAACTGGACTCACTTATTAGATCAGGGTTTACCTGGTTCTTATCGAGCTCACAGTTTTTATACTCCTGCTCGCCCTGCTCTTGGAAAGTTACAATGACGAAGCCCACAAAGATGTTCATCATAAAGAAAGCGATGAGGATGATGTAGATGATGAAGAAGATGGACACGTCTACTCTGTTGTTGAACACTGGGCCCATGTCCTCCTGGTCTGAGTCTATGGCTCTGTACAACAGTCTGGGGACAAACAGAGAAATGATGAGTGATGGGGAGATAGCAGGACCAAGATCAAACAGCAGACAATGAGAGGATTTTATTGCGTCTGCTGCCAGATCTGACCCCGGGCGATGAAATTACATCCAACCCAATATCCACATAACAAGATACTGTACTCTCTAATTCAATTGAAATGATTGGGATCAAAAAATCCAATCAAAGATACAATTTATCAAATCAAACTGTATTCTCTGCTTACTTCGGCCAACCCTCAAATGTGGAAACGGTGAAGAGAGCCAGCATGCCGTAGAGCACATTGTCGAAGTTGAAGTCACTATTGAGCCACTCTCTCTTGGCCAGAACGGTGTCTTGAAGGGAGTTATCCATGTGCTTCAAGAAAAATCCCCTGAAAACAGACCACATAGGATGGTCAGCAGAAATGCAGTGGTGCTATCATTCGGGTTTTTGGCTGATGAAACCTAATGATGTGTGAGAAATGTCTGCCTTACTGGCATTCGTCCTCAGTCAGCTTGGACACGTCTGTGCAGCTGTAGAATTTACCCTGCCAGTAAAAGGATTAGCAACATATTAAATATACATGCAGAAGAATATCTATGCTTGTAGTGGATTAATTTGAAAACACAACTTTTATGGGATCTTACTGTACATTAATTCATCTTTCAGTTCATCTCTATACAGTCATGGAATAATGATTAGACCATCAAAAGTCATCAAAAACAATGGTTATGCAATCAAGTACTAACTCCTGTGTAACTGAGTGACTAAAACAGAGAGAAAAGTACATACTATTGGCGTTTTTATTGATTTATGGAAAGCATTTGATACAATTGATCATTCAATATTACTTTGGAAATGTGAAAAGTATGGTGCAAGGGGTGTGGCCCTAAACTGGTTAAGAAGTTATTTACATAATAGGTTCCAGTACATAACAATAAACAATATGAACTCACAACCTAGAAAAATAACCTGTGGGGTCCCACAAGGTTCAGTTCTGGGACTTAAGTTATTCATACTGTATTTAAATAATATCTGTAGGTCATCTAATGAGTTAAAATTCATAATATTTGCAGACGACACAAATTTGTTTTACTCAGGAACAAATGAGACAAATGTTAGAAACTGTACAAAAGGAATTGGGCAAGTTAAAAAAAATGGTTTGATGTAAATAAGTTATCACTTAATGAAGGTAAAACAAAATTTCTGTTTTTTGGCGGTATTAGGAAAAAATTGTGAGATAAAACTGAAAATCAATGGAGTTAAAACTGAAAGCGTATACAAAACTAAATTTTTAGGAGTGATTATTGCCATAAATTCTGTTGGAAACCACATATAGAACATATCAAACATAAAGTGTCTAAGGTTGTTGCAATTCTTCATAAAACTGGAGATGTGGTAATAAAAAAATGTTTGCATCTACTGTATTGTTCACTTATAATGCCTTATATGTTATACTGTGCAGAAATTTGGGCCAATGTCTAAAAAACTAACGTAGACCATACAATCAAACTTAAAAAAAAAAAAAAATCCATTAGGGTCATAAATAAATCTGGTTATCTTCAATCAAGTAATCCACTTTTTGTTGAATTAGGTATCTTAAAATTTCCGGACTTTTTTTTTAATTTAAAAGTAATGGAGGTTATTTTTTATGTTAAGAATAAAAGTCTTTCAGTCAACATCCAAAACTTTTTTTAAGTTAAGAGACGGGAGTTATAACTTAAGAGGGTCGTCTGTGTTTGAAACATCTAAAGTAAGAACAAATGTTAAATATCGATTTGTTTCTGTTGGTGTCAAATAATAGAACAAACTGAATGATGATTTGAAATTGTATAGATCACTGCTGAGCTTTAGAAAAGCTTTAGTTCTCTAAGTGACTGATAAAACTGAACGTAGAGTATTTTGTGTTAACGTATTGCAATTATGGGCTGGCCTTCAAGATGAATTTAAGTTTTTCTATCAGTACCTCTTGGGCGAAGTTTTAAAAATGCCTTAAATGTAAAATCATTCAGAAATATTAAGTTGAGATGTTACATATGCTTTTGTTGTTGCTGATTTTTTTGTTATAATGACAGTGCTGATGCTGTACACATTTAAGTTATTGTAAGTGGTAGATCAGGTGAAAAGGATGGGCACAAAATAAACTTCTGCTTCTTTCCTATTCCTTTTTTGTTGTGTGTTGATGTTTTGTGTTTGCGTTTGTGGATGTAAAGAAATCAAAATAAACAATTCATTCATTAATTCAAAAGAGAACATGTACGTAATGCTTATTATATATTATTGGAACTGAAACAGGGGAAATAAGAAAAAAGAAAGAAAGAAAAAAAACAGACATGAAGAGATTTACTGCTGGCGAAAAATGAAGCCATCATTCTATATACGATGCCATGTTCTACAAATTTACCTTAAAGAGCTGGACTCCAATACAGGCAAACATGAAATTCAGCAGCATCGTGACCAGGACGATGTTACCGATGGTTTTGATGGCCACAAACACACATTGGACCACGTGCTGTCAATTAAAACAAACATATACAGAGTTGCAGAAATAAAGACAGAGGAAGAGATTTCCCTTGGGCGATCATTTATGCATGATCTGTACCTTCAACCCTTTGGCTCTGTTGATGGCTCTAAGAGGCCTGAGGACCCTCAACACCCTGAGAATCTTCACCACAGAGATGGCACTGGATCTGCACGAAGCACATGATGGGACACACGTCATGATTAAGTACTTTAACCCATAAAGACCCAAACATCCAGTGGCGACTAAAATCATTCACTGATGCAAATTGTTTAATAACTGTTAATCCACTAATCCTATTAATACATGTGAGTAAATAATATACAATGGAGTAACGTGGCAGCGCTATACCCTTGCTAGGTCCTAGAGGGTCATGGGAGTTTGTTAATCCAGTCCACATGTGTTTTGTGGATCTGGAGAAGGCTTACGACCGTGTCCCCAGGCGCATCCTGTGGGGGGTGCTCCAGGAGTATGGGGTGGATGGCCCCTTGCTAGTGGCCATTCAGTCCCTGTATTGAAGGAGCACGAGTCTGGTCCGCGTAGCCGGTAATAAGTCGGACTTGTTCCCAGTGAGGGTTGGACACACCAGGGCTGCCCTTTGTCACCGGTTCTGTTCATAACTTTTATGGACAGAATTTCTAGGCATAGTGTGGAGTGGGGGGTCGGGGTCAAGTTTGGTGGCAGGAGGATCTCATCTCTGCTGTTTGCAGACGATGTGGTTCTCTTAGCTTCATTGAACAGCGACCTCCAGCTCTCTCTGGGGCAGTTCGCAGCCAAATGTGAAGCATCTGGGATGAAGATCAGCACCTCCAAGTCTGAGGCCATGGTTCTCAGCCGGAAAAGGGTAGAGTGCCCACTCTGGGTTGGGGAGGAGGTCCTGCCTCAAGTGGAGGAGTTCAAGTACCTTGGGACATTGTTCAAGAGGGAGCTAAGCCAAAAGGTGAAGCTCTCAATTTACCGGTTGATCTACGCTCCAACCCTCACCTATGGTCATGAGCTCTGGGTCATGACCAAAAGAATGAGGTTGTGAGTACAATTGGCGAAATGAGTTTCCTCCGCAGGGTGACAGGGCTCAGCCTTAGAGATAGAGTGAGAAGCCTGGATATCTGGGAGGGACTCAGAGTAGAGCCGCTGCTCCTCCACATCGAAAGGAGCCAGCTGAGGTGGTTCAGGCATCTAGTGAGGATGCCCCCTGGACGCCTCCCTAGGGAGGTGCTTCAGGCATGTCGGACCGGGAGGAGACCTCGGGGCCGACCCAGAACGTGCTGGATGCTGGAGGGATTATATCTCTCGGCTGGCCTGGGAAGGCCTCGGGATTCCCCCGGAAGAGCTGGTGGAAGTGGCTGGGGAGAGGACTGTCTGGGCTTCTCTGCTGAGG
>JAPTGZ010000026.1:22770547-22782303 GCA_029814645.1 Fowleria isostigma | reverse complement strand
TATTAAGGGGTGCAGACAATACAGGGAAAGATGGAGATCAGTATTTGGGGGGGCTATTTGGAAAAGGTGAGTTTTGAGTCTGGATTTGAAGGTGTGGGTGAGAGTCACTGTTATGAATGGATGGTGGGAGGAAGTTCCAGAGCTGTGGGACAGAGCCAGTCAAAGGTGATCACTGATGTGTATAAATGGGAATAAAAACAGAAACAAGTCTGAAAATAACATCATTCCAATTTTATGGGCAACAATGTGACTGACTAAATAATAAAAGGGAGATGACTTATTGACTGACCCAGTACAGCACTTTGGTCCATCCCTCCATGGTGATACACTGGTAGACAGTCAGCATGGCAAAGCCGATGTTGTCAAAGTGTGTAATACCGTTGTTGGGACCCTCCCAGCCCGGCCGACACTCAGAGCCATTGATCATACAACGACGTCCGTTTCCAGCCTGAGCACAAGGCGCAGGCAACTCACCTTCTGCTGTGGCATAGATATCTGTGAACAAGGGATAAAAGCACATACCAAATGTAAATTAAGAATTATTTACATCTTCTATTAATATTATTACTTAGTATTACTTTTGTGCTATTCATTACTCATTTTGTCTCTTTAATTCATTATTTTTAATCTTCTTTTAGCTGTTTTAGTTTGTTTCTTCAGCCCCTGACAGTGATGATGTATTTCACTGTCTTGTCATATTTGTACTTTGTAGTTTTTAAGTGTTTGCTTTATCATTCACATATAAGCCAAACTGAACATCTGTCACACATACTTGTGCCAGTGTAATAGCAGGTTTTATGCATTTTGCACTTAAAGAGCTCCAGTCCCATGATGGCGTAGATGGTGACTAGCAGAAAGACCAGCAGTGCGATGTGCAGCAGAGGCAGCATGGCTTTAAGGATGGAGTTCATCACCACCTGCAGGCCTGGATGGGGATAACAGAAAACACTTTCATGACACAAATCCTCAGCTTTCCTGATAAAAATGGAGCAAGGAGTAGAAGTGCTACTGCAGTGTTTTTCGGTTTAGGAAGACAGCACTTACTAGGGACTCCAGAGACCAGACGCAGGGGCCTTAACACTCTGAAGGCTCTCAGGGCCTTCATGTCGAACCCCCCACCCTTCTCTGTTGGCACCCCTGCTATCTTATTGATGGTGTCCAAGGCAAAGGTAAAGAGCCTGACAGAAAAAAACAGCAAATAGTGGATTATTTTACCAACAAAACACATATGAGTTGCAGTCATAAAGGAGAATTCAAGGACTAAACAGTTTCAAGCAGGACATAATATTTTCCACAGTTAAAGAGGCTGAAATGCCAGTGACGGTTACTTAGATGTGGTCAAACGGAGGCTGTGCCCTTTGGCGATGGAAAAACCTGCAGCTCATCTTACCCCATGAAGACGATGACAAAGTCCAATATGTTCCAACAGTTCCGTAAATAGGCTCCTTCATGGAACACCAGCCCATATGCGACTATCTTCAGAAAGCACTCTAAAGTAAAGATGATCATGAAGATATACTCCAAACTTTCCTGAAATCGAACAAACAAAAAGAGACCATAAATGGTGCTCACACTCTGAGCTGATGAGCAGACAACGATAAATGTTCTGCAAGTGATAAGCTTTTACAAGGTGAACTCATTAGCTTTAATAGCTTTTGTAGCAATCTGCTTCTGATAAATATTAAACAGAATTTAACAAATGGAAGAATGATGAGTGACAATGATTAATGATATCTAGAACTATAATTGCACAGCTAAAAGCTTGGCGAAACAGTCACGTGACAAACCTTTTCCAGGTTTAAATGATTAGTTTGAAGAAAGTAAACAAAGATAAACATCACATTAGTTGAATAAAAGCATCTGTTTTTAATGGGGTCTTTATCCTCGATGATGATATTGGTAAGCATAAAAGTGCTTTTTAAGTACTGACTATAAACAAAGAGAGCCTGACATGACCAGCATTAATTTAAATTAATTTAATTTTGCTCATCACCAAATACATGGTATGGAGCACAAACACCTTGTCATAACAGAAAAAAACAAAACAAAACCCAATATACATTCAACAATAACAAAATTCATTGAAAAAGAGGTAAAACCCGTTTCAGAAAGGCATCCAATTTATGTATTGTCTTTGGTTGTTTGGGCTGAAGAAGCATTATAAGTTTCTACATTGATGGATGCTGCGAGTAGTGTTTTGGCAAATACTTTTGCCTAAATTCAACAACCTGCACAGCCACTTACGTAAACATTATTTACTTACTAAGATAGTACACAGTCTTTTGCAACAAATGCCAACAATTTAACAGATTTTGTCTTACATTACAAATGGTGCTGAATGAGATAAGAGGTATGTGTTACAGCTCTTAGGAAAATAGCCCTGACATGCATCTCCTGTTACCATCTAAATTACTCATATAATCTGAGGTGTACTATAAACAATACATGATACGCTTGTTTGCTTTCAGACAAATTGATACAGTAATATTTGGACGCTTCTCCCTCAGCGTCTCATCAGTTAAAACCACCAAAGCCAACATTGCATTACCATATATTGTTATGGTCGTATTTGCCAGAAAAGAATAACAACTGTAGTTGCCGCCTGTTGATACAGTAGGTTTTACACATCACAGAATTTTATAATTAGTAGTTTAGATACATGAGGCAGTATTTGAGGTCTGTCCTGTATGTTTCTGCATCAGCAGGATAACGCGGTCTGGGCCGACCTACTTCTAACAGCAGAGAGGGGGTAAATTTGAAACACCCTGGTGAGCTCCTCTTACACGGCTCACCTCTGAGGAATGGCAAACTGAAAAGTCAGTTGGATTTGGGGTGGGTTGATAAATAGGCCAAAGCAAAAGATATTAAAGAAGCAGGGTTCGATTTGAATACCTGATGACTTGATGAAATCAGCTCAAGTCTAAGAAGAAGAATCAGGCTTTTTATTTTACAATCACACTGCAAGCGGCAATGCTCATTTTCAGATTCATAGCTAAGATCTGATTTAGTTTTTTTTTTTTTTTTGGTTTGGCTGTTCACCACATTTTTTACAAGTGGCCACTATCAGATTCCAGATCTGATCACAGTCCTGAACTGACCTGCATGCGCAAAAGAAGATGTCACTCAGCATTCTGTTGTTGCACTGCTATCCAAGTAAACATGGTGGTCACTCAAGTCAGTGTTTATAGTTTCATTTATATGATGATGTGCTGTGGACCGACTCAGAGGCAGATGATAGCAAGAATGAGGATAAGAATAAACAAAACCACATTTCTTTGACAAATTATGACAAACATGAAAATCTCATGAAATCTGACTTGTACCTTTTTTAGGATGCATTTATGGTCTATGGACCCTGTTGAGACTTTTAAAAACCATCTTAAAGCATTCTTGTTTAAGCAGGCATTTTAATCCAAACTGACTTAAGGCTGCTACCACTGTCTGCATTTAATTATTTATTGCATTTTTAGTTGTCTTTTAATTGTATTTTTAATTGCATTTTAACTGTTTTTGATTGTCTTTGCACTGTAAAGCACTTTGTGACTCCTGTCTGTGAAAAGTCCACTATAAATAAAACTAACTTGCGAATTACTCAGTTACGTAGGATCACTTAGAGGAGTGGAGGTGGGAATTGAAAATATCAAATTCTACGGGATTTGTGCTATTTATACAACAATAAAAAGATCAGAATCAGATATACGTGAAAAATCAACCTAGGGCCCTGGTCTGCAACCTGAACATAGGCTGACAAAGATGCAATAACCTCTCAGATCAAATACCATATCAACAACACTTACTTTTTTTCCCCAGAGGAACACACACAGGCTCTTTTTTTAATCACCTTTTTCACTAATACTTTGCCTCTTACATTAACATAACACATGAATCAACATACAGTGCTGTATCAAAATATAACCCTCCCTTTTCTCTGGTGAGTTATTTCTTGTCTAAATTGAGGGTCTAAGGATAGAGGGTGTTGAATACTTTACAGATTATGAAGCTATATTTGTGATTTGTGATATTTGGTCAAATAAATAAAAATAAAAGCTGATCTGACTCTTCTTGATATATATCTGGTCATTTGATTTTCACAACGTTGACAGACAGTTGGCTTGGTTAAGGTGCACTTAAGCCTTTAATTAGTTTGTTAAAATACATCAGAAATTTTAATATAATTGTTCTTTCTTTTTTGTGTATTGTTTATGTTTTTTGAGGAGGTATTTATATGAGCCTTTTTGGCTTCTAACCTCTCCTGTACAATTGTTGTGATTTCCATATATTTTTTTTTTTTTGTTGCTGTTGTGATGTGCAAATAAACAAACACATGAATAAATAATGATTGTTGTGCTGGGAGTGCACCATACAATGAAAAAAATGAACACCTCACATATAATGAGTTTATGTGTAAATGTTTGTAAATTTCAAATCAAGCATAAAACAACAGACCTTGTGAGAAATAAGTGCATTTGACAATTTTTTGGCGTTCGTTGGTTATTGAAATAATGTAAAAATCTGTAACATTCTGTATTTCTAACAGATAAGATAAACACAGCCAACGGATGAATCAATACAAACTGTTTCAAGACACCTTCGCCTGTGCACACAGATGGTGCTCCAAGTAAAGAGCTGAGTCCTGTCCTCTGGCATTTCAATGTGGCTTGGCACTCATACCAAACAGCTTCTAAAACCTTCAATCATTAGATGTTTGGCCTCATTGGCTCAAAGCATAACTGGTTCAACACACCAGCAGACTCATACTGAAACACTAACTCCTTCAGAAAGCAAAGACCGTGACTGAAATACTTATATTTATCCATATTCAGGCTGTTATGACAAAGCAATGTTATGTTCTGCCAAGGCCAAGGGTCCTGAGTCACACTTCAAAAACAGGGTGTGTGCTTATGCTCCTACTCACCAAGCTTGAGTTGGTGTTATTGCTGTCTTCTTCGGGCATGGGCAGGAACACAGCCAACGCCACACAATTGGCAAAGATGGTCAGTAAGATGATGATCTCAAAGGTTCTGAGTGGGGAAGCTCAGGATCATGGCCACACAACATTAGAAGAACAGAGTTATAAATAAAACATTCATTATATTAAGTGCATATAGAGGAAAATGGGAGAAATTGTTTGCTTTAAAAAGGACTGTTTCTTTATTGGTTTCATTTTCCTACATTTACTATGGCTTTAAAAATAGAGTCAGCTGTTTATTGAGGTACTGTAAAGCCTTGCAAGAAACTAATCAGTGTCCCTGGATGCAGTCTGAAACATCATCCCTAAACAGCCCCTAAATCAGCCAGCGCCTCCGTCACAGCAAAGTGTAATCTTGTCTGCTGTCCTGCTCCATTCCAGCCTATGGGGGGCACGCTGACAGAATTCCCCTGCCAGGTCAGCATCATGTCTCCCTGTGATGCAGTGAGACAGCTGCAACGCCCAAGAATACGACCAAAGCACCAAACCATTTAAACACAAGTCTGCTCATCAGAAAAAAAAAAAGAAAATGTTCAGTTTTTCATGAGATGTAAATTAACTTTTGAGTCTCCAAGCACTGATACATTATTAAAATTATGCTAAATATTCAAGGTGTTTCAACCCATTTCTGGAATTTTTCAAAATTTTGCTAAATAGATTCCTATGAGTGTTATGAAATCAGATGCCAATGTGATTAAACTACTGCAGTAACATTGTGCATGACCTAGTGGAGTATGTGGACACATTCAAATGAATACAAATCTTTTTCTTTTCAACAAATTGCACACTGTCAGGTCTTTTTATTTATATAGCAGTGCTAATAAGGCTGTTATCAGTGGATTACTATGAGCATCATGTTCTATTTTAGATGGAAAATATGTATTAACCAGGAATGGGCTTTGTGCTAAATCCAGTGAAGAGTCCCTATAGGGCCCATAACATCACTCAGCAGTCTGCCTGGTGTTCATACTTCAAGCTTCACACAGCGGCAGCATTTCACAGCTAAACTTTCCATATTAAAATCAGAATGCCAGCTGGATGGGATACTAAAAGGGCAGATTAACCCACAGTGTCTGTCTGACAGATGTAAATATCATAGATTACAAAGGGTTACAGGTGAAAAGACGAGGGCTGTAAACTTGACTTTGACACAAGCCATCTAAATAAATAACAAAAGTCTTAACACTTGAGGAGCCTTAATACAGAACTGAAAGGGACTTGGCCTGAGCATGCTTATCACAGATGAACTAGACAGGTGTTAACTCACTAACCTGCATTCACACAGTGTGTGTTTTTTTTTTTTTTATTAATATCCCTACATGCTGTAACAACTCTTATACCTTCAATATTTCTCATACTGTACATTCAAGAGTAAATTATGTTTATTTATGTTAAACCGTCCATAACAGCCAATGTCCTCATAAAATGATAAACACAGTTATCTTTGTGTAATTTGTTTACTGTACACTGCAGATGGGTGTGACATAAAGGATACTTCCACTCCACGATGTTGATACAGGCCTTGCGGAAAGGGTTTTTTAGGGTGAAGAGGAAGAGGGAGCGTGCGGGCCGAGGGTTTCCTCCCGTGGCCTGAAGCTTCTTCAGCTTCTCCCTCTGCTTCCTCTTCAGCTCCTCTTCATTCATGATGACAGTGGCTGCTTCTGCTGCCGCCATCTTGATGTTCCCACCTGCAACAGGTTCCAAATCCTGAAGAAATGTGTCCGTTTACCGTATATTCCCAAACTGAGGCTCAGTATTAACTCCTTGTGGCAAAAGGCCTGTTAGTTTCCAGACTGGGTGATCATGTGTGTGGTCCTCCGCCACCCTCACTCCCCTCTGCTCCTCTCCCTACGACTTCTCACTGAGCCACAGGCCTCTCCTCCTGCCTGAGGGCCTCTGACAGAAAAAGCCCCCTTGGCAGGGAAAAATAGCAGGAGCCCAGAGTGGCCGGAGGAGCAGTTGGCCCTGCAGTAGTTTAAATATAGAATATGAACCACTGACAGGCCATGCTTGGGGATGGTTAATAGGGAGTGGGACAGGAGGAGGAAGACGGGAGTAGTGGGATCAAGGGGGATCTGCAGAGGGCAGACAGAGTTTGTGGGGTCTTCAACTGATAGATTACTAACAACCCACTAACTAGCAGATGGATACATGACATTATGACAAAACAAACAACTCAAAATCACAAAAGTATAGTGTATTTACATATCAGATTTGATGATTTAGATAATTTACACAAGGAATTTAGAGCTGAAAACATAGTGCCAAAACTGAAAACAAAGTAGAACAGAATAGAACAAAACAAAACACAACAGGAATAGACTAGAATAGAACAAAACTGAGGAAACAAAACAACACTCTATATATGTACATGTGCGTGTGTGTATTTGTACAAAAACATGATAGATTAAAAAACCTACAAAAGGTAAATAATTTTTTTTTCAGATTTAACTAGACACTTGTGCAATGCAGATGTAAAGTAAAAACAAAGGTAAAATATAAATAAAAAAAATAATTGCAAAATAGCATATAATCTAACCAAGCTGCTGTAATGTAGTTGTGGTTTATGTCAAACTACTATTTCAGGTAATTTCCCAGCTTAGGAAAATAATTTAATAAGCTTTAGTGGTAATTTTTGTATTATAGGTATGTAGTTGGATTATAGTTCAAGTGATGTGCTCTGTAAGTATAAAATAATTAAATTAATACATTTCTACATCTCCAAAAATGACAATCAAAACAATACCTCATGGCAGCCATTTTACTTTCCACCCTAACTTAACTGAGAATTTTACCTCACATCACTTGAACTTAACAAAAAACAATACAGAAAAATAACTAAAACAGATAGGTTGATGTCAACCTGTTTGAATGGTTACATACTTCAAGTACAGTTAAATGAAGTTTGAGAAGGAAATCAATGAATGTGTAGAAGAAAGTAAACAATAAAAATTAATGTTTTCATTGTAAAACTTTCTGATGTTGTAAATGGTATCCTCATAATTGTTTGCCATCTGAACATAGGCATTGATGTTACCTTTTCTGTGTTATATTTGTACAAAATGGTAGAAAACATATCATGGCAAAAAGTAAAAATCATTGTTATGAGGTGTGTTTTTCAATGGCTCTTTTTCTTCACTTCAAATTTGTTTGTAAAAAAGTTTAATTACTCCTACACTATCCAAAACATAATACTATCTGTTCAAATGAAGCTCATATCAGACTATATGTAGCAGGTCACCCTGGGGAAACAGAGGTTTTTTCATCTACAACTGCATTATGTTAATATTTTTGCTAGCCTGTTTTCACAAAATGCATCTTATAGGTAAATTGAAACTAAACAAGACAGCACAAGATGTGTAAGTGCTCACCTTCCTCAGTAAACCTTTTACACAAATCCTCTGGGAAATTCATTTGTAATTCACCTTAATATTTATTGATTTAATCTGAATCAATAATGTAATAGCAGGAATAATCTGATAATGAACCTTACCATTATCAGAGATCAATCCTCTCTGGGAATGGTGTTATTCTAACAATGGAATAAATGAAGGTTTCGATATGAAGGGAAACTGTTTCAGTGCAAAATGATGGACCTGACAGAATGCGAAAAGATGCTGGAACAGTGCTCCCTGTTGAGAAGGCCTCTGACTCACACTGAGCCCCTTTCTTGTCCACTGTGAGATGGTCATGTCTACTGGAGAGTAGGGAAATGTGTAGTTGTTACTAATAGGGCCCAGAGAGGAAGCGGCATAACATAGTGGTGTTATCAGAGGACACAAATAGACTACATCAGGAAGGGAAATGAGTCTAAAATACACCTGTTGGTTTCTGGAACAAAAAACAACTTACATATAATTAAACCCCAAATTTTATTTTTGAATATGTCCAATAATAAAAAAATAAGTTTAAGAGTGGTTAGATCCACCTGCATCCTGAGGACGCTAAAGAATGTCTGCTGTGTCGATGGATTTCACCTCAAATGAATGAACCAAATAAATTTCAAGACTGTGCTCTCAGCAAAATGGGGAAAAAATTTTTTGGGTTAAAACACTGGTGAGCATCTAATAACAAATAATTTAATAACAACAAAAAAAGTCTTTATCATATGCATTTTTATTGTCTGCACCTTCCACAAAAGTGATAGTGACAGTGGCAGATTATTATTCATGAATAATAATCTGATAGTGACAGTGGTAGATTATTACTCATTTTTAATTTTTTTCTTGAAATCTATTCTGTTGCTGCTGTGACCATTGAAATTCCCAGTTGTGAGATAAATAACATCTAATCTAATCTAATCTAATCTAATCTAATCTAATCTAATCTAAATGAATAGCTTATTAGGTATGATTCACTTTTTCAAAAGTATAATTTATATCCTGACAATGCATTAAAGTCCAATAGAATTGTTTTAATTGTGCAAACGTATATTACTAGGTCATTCCATGTAATAAGAATCCATTTGCATAAAGCCAACATGCAGTGTTCTATCGTGCCCTACCGTGTTCCCAGTATAAATAAAGATGACTTTAATTCTGTTGACAGTGGCTCCAATGTAATTACAAAAAGGTTATGGGAAGGAGTGTGACCTCCTCAACCTCCGTAAAACTGACCTGACCTAAGACCTGGAGGGGCACCGACACCAGTACGTCAAAACATCCTGCCCTGTTTTGTAATCCTTGCATTTAGACTGTCTTTTTTGTAATAAAACACATTTCCCCTGAAAAACAGCTTCATTGTAGTTGAGATTAATAGGTTACACAAACAAGACGTCAAAGAAGTTGCAAATTTAATGTCTTTGCTAGCCAATGCTAGAAGAAGTTCACAGTTTTACCAAGTCAGTAAGCTAGTTCTTAGCATTAGCTCACCTCTGGCCTCTGGATGCAGCCACACAGGACTAGTGGTGCAGTGTCCATTGCTGTCCTCAAGTGGCAAAAGGTGTGCCCAAGGATGGAACTAGACTATACAGTATGCCGCCACCACTTGTTGGACTTAACCATGGACTGTGATGTCATGGGGGATTTGGTTTCATTAACTTTTTTGTTGTATTTACCCTTTTTGAGTTTCATGGTTTGTTCTAGTCATCACTATATAGGTTCTTTTTTCTCAGTTTGTTAGTGCTCTCAGCCTTAGTTGCTATTATTTTGAGCACAATTTTGTTTATTGACCTCTTTTACTGAATTGTTAAAACTTTAATTTGTAATCATTTTTTGAACATCTTTTTTGAATAAATAAAAACCCACAATTCAACATTTTATTCCTGTCTCCTGGTCACCTCACTGCTTGGGCCCTGACAGGCTCCCATAGCTCCACCCCTTTTGCCCACATATGGTCACTTCTGGCTCCAAAAAGCCAACATTGTGACAACCAAACTGTAAACTACTGACCTCAACATAGAAGTTTACAAACCAGTGAGTGGCGTCATAGTTCTTCTGTCCACTAATTCTTACTGTGATTGTTTCTGGATTGTTTTCCAGCCTCTCATGCTAATTTATATATTAGATATTCTTGATAAAAATGCATTATTGTTGTCCTTAATTTAAATGAGAAAGGGCTATTTCTTTATTAAAAAAACAAAAAAAAACACAACAGCTTTGCAAGACACATGCTTACTGTCATTATTTTCTAAAGATGTTATGAATTTCTTGTGATGTTGATACCAGAGGCGATTGCTTTGAGACAGCAAGAGAAGCTGAACTTCCACTAACAAGAAATGAATGAGCAGACTTGCACTGGTGAACTTACAGCATCAGCTGTTTATCGCTTGCTTTTCGACTCAAATTCCCTCATATGTTCTCGTGTCAGTAGCCTACACTGTTGATTTCCTTATCAATGTTGAGCGTCTATGGGTTGTCTATGAGCACGGAGCTGTTTTTTCACTGTAGGGATTATGGCGGTCATTGGCTAAATGCATTAAATCATTCAACCCAAAAACCTTCCATGGACGCTCAGCAACTCTAGGGGTGAATGGGTCAGTACGAGAACATGACACTGGACTTTGGATGAACTGTTGGAGAGAGTAGGTATTAGTCCGAAAGGCTGAACCCATTTGACTGACAGTGATGTTGAAACATTCTGGCATCAGAGCACGTTGGGGCTCAGTCCCAGTGGAAGAGGTTGTTTACCAAAGTGCCGTGACTACATCACCTGAGGGGAAAAAGGGTCCCGTTATACACCTTCAAGTGTGTGTTGCTGTGGTTTTAT
Organism: Fowleria isostigma; assembly: GCA_029814645.1. Lineage (NCBI taxonomy): Eukaryota > Metazoa > Chordata > Actinopteri > Kurtiformes > Apogonidae > Fowleria > Fowleria isostigma. The sequence goes on along the minus strand of JAPTGZ010000026.1, from coordinate 22,771,127 downwards.
GGTATAGATGAAACATAACAGCCTCAATTAAACATTCCTTTTATTTATTTTTTTTTATTGTTTTGCTATAATAAGACAAGTTTTATGATAGAGCCGCAAGATGAGCCTCCCCTGTTTTAAAGACCAGCAGCTGCCACCGGTCGATACCCTAGTTCATAAACAGACCTGCAATCAGAGTATTTGAACGCAGTCTGAACCGGAATGGATCATTCAGTTTACTACCACATACATTTTAGGGTTTTATCAAGTAGGAAACCACTTAAAATGGTAAGAAACAAGACAAAAGGTAGACTTGTCCCCAAACATCAGCCCTCTAAAATGTACTGTAATAGAGACAGACGGGTTCCTGCAGCTCATAGACAAATCAGTCTGTCAGTAATGTCTGCAAACAAAACTCTAGCCAAGAAAACCAAAACGAAATTGGTGAGGATCCAAGCTTGACCACCTGCTGTGAATCTACAGGTAAAGACCCAAACCCAGGAGAAACACAGCTGTCTCCTCCAGGGACTGAAGATGAGACAGTATGGACAGCTGACGACACATTTCAATCGATTCAGTGTTTTCATTTATGATTATTTTT
>JAPTGZ010000026.1:22736558-22749840 GCA_029814645.1 Fowleria isostigma | reverse complement strand
TATATACACACACACACACACACACACACACACACACACACACACACACACACACACATATACGTATAATTTAAGTTTTTAATAAAAGTAATTTAATGAAGGCCTCTTTTACTATTATATACCCAAATAAAGTATCTATGTCTTTCACATTCTCACCCAAAACAATCTAAATGTCTTTAATGATTTTCATCTTTCTTGGCTCATTTAGATTCAGATAAGTTCGATACTCCACGTATTGAAATATAGGGACTCAAAATGTGCTAAACCATATGGTTGAGCAAGCAGCAAAAGGGTTAAATATGACCATCGGAGGTTTTTATCTACATCAAACATCATGAGTAATGCAATAATGTCATATTGTGGCACAATCACATAAATATTTACACTGCTACAAAGACCTTGCATTGCCATACAGATTTTTCAGATTTTTACATGCTGGCACATATTCACTGAAAGGAGGCATTTCTTTGCACCGATTGTTTATTCTATTTTGTTTCCACTGTGTGTCACCTAAAGGTAACACAGACTCTTATTAAATTCTTTCTATCATAGGGCTCTGTCTGTCACTGTAATGACTTTATCAAAAGGCACTCCATTTGGAAAGGAGAAAGAAGGCTGTTTAAGAGACCAGAAGAAACACAGAACAAGGAAAAAAACACACACAGCAGAAGAAAGAGGTGGAGGTTTAGAGAGAGGAGAAAGAAAAGGGAAAGACAGAGAACTAGGAGGAGGTGGGGTTAGTGGGAGACGCTCCACTGCTTGGCTGACAAACAGAGGGTCCCTCCAGAGCCAGGCAGATGAGAAGGAGAGGAGGAGGAAGGGAGAGGGGTGAGAGAAAAGGAGGGGAGTTTGATGTGGGCAGTCAACCCCACCACCCTCCAACAGCCTCTCCCTCGCTTCCTCCACCCTCAGCAGAAAATCTATGCCTGCTCTTTTAGTATTCCTCCCATCTCTTGTGAAGGCTCTGCGGAGGGAAGACTAGACAAGTGGACTGCTAGTGAGGCTATGGCCAGCGGTGTGTGATGCTAGCTGGGAGTTTTTTTTTTTACCCCCCTTCTTCCTTTTTAGGATGGGGTGTTTGCACAGGGCTGACAGGACAGACAGAGCGCCCAGCCACTTGAAAACCTCCACCAGGGACCTGAACTGGACACATCCTCCCTGTACACCTCCTTCCTCTCCCCTCCCTCTTTTTTAACCTGCAGATCAATGGGTCTACAATGCAGACTGCCTGTTCTCAGACTGGACCTGAGAGCACTGGTGGTCAAGAAGGACACTGGGATAAAATAATGAGTGCAGCTGAGTTGTAGCTGGATATATTCTACATCACCATTTACATATATATAGGCCTGTCACAATTATGTAATCCCCATACTGGAAGTATTTTGCATAATCGTGATAATCCGCTCTATTCACCTGTATCAAAACAGCTGAATAAAACCAACAGAAATGTCATACTTCATCTCTATTTCTACATTATTTTCAGATTTTACTGGCACTCTTGCCATCAGACATAAAAAAAAACAAAAAACACAAAGTTTTTAAAAACAGGGCAAAACTGTAGGTAAAAAAAATGTATTGAATTCATTGATCTTAACTGTCATTGCATTATTGTGGTTCAGTTTGTAATTGTGTTATTGTGTGTACTATTCTCTTTTTTTTTATTAACCTGCACTGTTTGTTTTTTTTCATCTATTGATTTTAATACTGCTTTTTCATGCTTTTTGTCTCTGTGTCTGTTTAGTGTTGTTCCCTAAAAGCCTAATCATTGATAAAGTCTGTAAATTAGCAACTACAGGTAGTTCTATATACGATCATGGAAAAGATTATTAGACCATCAAAGTCATCAAAAACAATGGTTATGCAAGTATGCAAGTATCAAGAACTAATGCCAGTGTTTATCATGTAACTAAAGCAGACAGAAAAGAAAACATGTGTGACAGTAGGTGGTCCTGTCATTGTGCCTCCAATTGATCATGCGCCAAGACTACTTGACCCTTTGTCCGACTGGATAGCGTGCATGACTATTGCCTGGGAGTCTGGGGTTCGAAGCCCGCCTGGGTCCCTTTCACCTTGTCACATTCTGGCATCGTCAGCAGGATCCATGTAGCACTGAGGGTGGGTCCATGGATACCTGATGTGTGGCAGCCTGCGTGAAGCATGGTGACGTGCTTGTGGAAGGGGGGGGGTGACAATGGGTGGTCCTGTCACTGTGTTGCCGGTTGATTATGTGCCCTGGCTACCTGGCCAGGAAGATATCCCTTTGGCCAACTGGTTAGCGTGCGTGACTATTACCCGGGAGTCTGAGGTTCAAAGCCCGCCTGGGCCCTCTTTGCCTTGCCACATATGTAATGTCCAAAAGCACTGGTTTTGTCAGTACAATGACATACTGTAGCTACTGATGTAAGAACTTATGTAATTTTGGTTATCAACAAGAAAACCATGGAAAATAGATAGATATCAGCTCTTAAATTAAACTGTTATGAGCTATTTATGTTGTTATTATTATATTTGTCCAAACAAATGTACCTTTAGTTGTACCAGGCATTAAAATGAACAAGGAGCTGAGGAACACATGGGGTGGTCTGATCATTTTTTCTGTGACTGTACAGTGTACACTGGTTGCAGTCTGATAAAGGTGATGCAAAGATAAAGGGAAACATAAACACAGAGCAGGGTATTGCTGAACAGAATTCTCCCTTGTATGGATCTTCCAAATAAAAGAGTAAAATAATCAATGTGATAATACTTTGTGCAGTTTTTTTTTTTTTTTATTAATCTAGAAAACAGGATGAATATAAAATTGAATAAACAATAGTAAGAGATTTGGACCCTATCACCCACCCCTGGTTGATTTTTTTTGTTTTTAAAAAATCCTATAAATGAATCGTAGCCAGTCAGTGAAGCATTAGAAATAAATGCTTTTTTTTTTAAAACACTATAGAATATTCCCAAACACAGATGTAATATACAACATATGTGTTCTGTTATCAAGAGTTAGGTTGACATATTTGTTACTTTTAAGATGATATGTTATTATTGTACATGTACTGTATATATTTTTGATATATGTTTATAAAATACATGATATCCGTTTCGTAAAATGCGTGCTAATAAAAATTTCAAAAAGTGTTTCTATGAACAAGAAATATGTGTCAATATTTTGAATTGTTTCCGTTTCTAAGAACCTTCACACATGGTCTGCACTTGCCATTTTTGTTCATACACCATGTGTTTGACTTCAGATGGACATATTTAGCATATTTATTATGGACTGAGTGACACTATGGCATTGGGTGACAAAAATACTGGGAAATGTCACACCTAGTACCACTTTTTATTTCCAAATATTCATGGAAGTTGAGCTAGTTGTCAATAATTATCAAGATAATTGTCAATTCAGTATTTAATCAATACAATTTAAAGGTTAATTTTTATTCCACAGTGAGAGGTGAGGAAAGCAGATGGATAATTTTTTTTTTATTATAAGAGTTGGAACATTTAGCACAATTATAATGATAAAACCAAATGCAATGAGCATAGATTAAATATAAAACCATTTTTAAGAATTCTAGATGATAATCTAAACAAAACCAACCCCCAAGATGAAATAAAATATTAATTACAATGCCATTTTAATGCAATATAAAATTCTCTGATGCCATCATTGTTTCATATTCCAGCCTCATTACCAGTGAAACACCTGAGTTCAGCCTTCTGCTACTTCTGTCCATACTGTGTATAATATGATGAACATGAATACTACAGTGCATTTTAAGTCAAGCCCTGCATGTGCTGCCCTGGTGCCATAAAGAGATGTATTACCACTCTCATGTCAAGCAGTATTTTTTGAAAATCTTTACCTCTTAAAAAAGTAATCATATTGTACACAACAAAATAATGACGCCACAAAGGGTTCCTCAGTATCTCTTTATGCTGGGTGATGTTGCGTTTCCATTTATCCCTCAGGCCTTCATATCCTATGAAACTGCTTCTGTTTGTATATCTCACTTTTAAATATCATAAATCTTATCCGTTAAAAATGCAAAACCTCTATTCAGTAATACTGCTACAAGGCACATAATCCATGTGCTTTGGGGGTTCTGAGAGGTAAACAAAAAAAGGTGTGTGTCAGAATTCTGCTCTCTGTGCAACTGGTGTGTGTGCAGATTATTGCTCTTCCCTTAACTCATGAAGACCCAGTGCTACTTTTGTGTCAGTTCTCAAATGTAATTTTCCCTCTTTTTAACTTTTTTTAAGTGATTTATTACCATATACATTATTGTCTGTGTTTAACTTTTTTATTTTTTAGTGTAAATTATGTATTTTTTCTATATTTAATGTTGATCATGTAGATGTTCATTGAAGCTCAGGGTAAATTCAAAGGTTATTAAATCAGAAACAGAAAAAAACTAAGAAAAAGTGACATTTTTAGTCAAATCTCCCATTAACTGAACATAAACCAAGTGTGTCCATCCACTGTCATTGATTCAACTCCATTGATTTTACTGGTGAATCAATGTTGTAGAAGATGACAATGTTTCCACGGCAAATATGGAGCATCTGAAGATAGAAATGGGTCATATCTGATGACCATGAAGGGATGACAAACTGCATTTTACATCAATTATTTACATCATGTGTTGATGGGATTAATGGATCAGCAAGTATTAAACAGTCTAGATCAGTAGATGCTTTTGGTAGACAGTAGCTGTTTGGGTCTTTAAGGGTAAATAAATAAATGTCAGTAAATGTTGCTGTTCCCTCTGAAAGTTTCCCTGTCTGAGTAAATTATCTGTAACTGCAGTCACACACCGTCAACCAGTGTCCAGCAAACATTGTAGTGATATTGATCACCTGTGTGCCCATAATCTCCATTTTTACTTCTGCAGCATGACTGCTAAACCGCAGACACACAAAGCTTTATTGTCCTTAACATCGTCTTTCAAAATAGGCCGTTTCTCTGTCACCTTGAGCCTGGTTCGTCATGCTTGTGTGATCACTTTAAAGGTCACAGCTTGTAGCTACTGTCATTAGCTGTCACTCTCCCACACTCCCTCCCTTCCTGCCTCAGTCCTCCTTCAAGTTGCTCTGTGTCACGCATTTCTCTGTTTGGCTGTGGAATGCGGATCAGAGGGCCATCCTTGGTTGGATTGTGAAGGTTATGAGTAGGAAGAAGAGATCCTGTTTCAGAATAGGCCTGCTAAGGGTCTCAGTGCCGATGGAGTCGGCGTACACATGTTTATCAGCATCTGTGAAAGAGGCACAGTTCCTTTAAGTCTCACACAATCAGACATTATCAGTTTGCTCAATTACAGAGACAGAGGATATCTAAGGGCCTTTTTCATCACCTGAGGGGACAGAAAGAGAATATACTTTTCAAAACCTCAATGCCAGCTAATCAAGGTCTAATATTCAAAATTGCGGCTAGAACATAGATTAATTATATGTTTCATCAGGGAGTGGATAACACAACAGCACTGGACTGTTTTCGAATACAAACACAGCAGTTAATGAACTGAATTTTGCTTAAGCACCCAAATGAATACACAGGGAAGACAAGAAATTTAAGTTCCTGCAAGAAATCCAACTGACAATATCAGACAGAAACAATACTGAAGTTGCATTCCATCAGACAGTGTGATCACATGTGGTTAATTGAAACATATTTGAGAGAGAGGAAGGAGCCAAAGAGGAGAAGAAGTGAAGAGACAGCAAACACAGGTGTGGTGTTTTATCTGTTGGGGAGGTGAGGGGTAATCATGGTAAACTTTAATCAGTTCAGATCAATTATTCATGGTCAGGGGCCTAGCGAACTGATTTCTAAAATGCCCCTTCTCTCTCTCACTGACAGCCCTGTATGAATTATTCACAGTGCATTTACACAAAGAACTCCATCTCTGATACCTGATCAGTCAGTTAGAAACATTATGCAACAGGGAATGTCAATTAGAAATTGGGGAACGGGTCTCCTGATATGTGCACAGTAAAAAAAATGACAAAGAAAAGTGAGAGGATAACATAATCTATGAAAAGCCTTGAAGAACCTGAAACTTCCTGGTCTTTGGGAATTATTATTCATCAAGAGAGCGGATCCCGGCTTTAATGGACTCTGCCAAAGTCAAGATCGCTCCTGTGCCTCGTGTCCACTCATCATCCATCAGTTTCTCCACCTGAACTCCACCTACAATGTATGCTACATCAGACCCAGCTCCATGTTAAAGCTTTAATCATTTCCCTTGCAACTCCCTCCTCCTACTCCCTCAAAAACAACTCATTCAGCCCCTGCTGCTCATTTAGAATGATGCCTGCCGCCTCATTTTCATTCTTAGCAAATCGCCCTTGTGTCCTTCCTCATACAGTGTCTTTTACCGGCTGCCGCAGGCTGTTTGTGGGGAAATTAAAACCCAGAGTACATTTAAAAACACACACTTTGTTCCTCAAGGCCATCATTCCAGGTCCATGCACTTTGACCAGTGAAATATGTTCAGCTACATCTTGCTTTAGTTGTTCTTCCACTTGGTCACTGCCGGGTCCCTGAAGATATGACCTTCCTTTTCTGGTCTGTAAAGCAGATTCACTCCTGATTGTCCCTTGTTTACTGTTATGTAGCCTTTCAGCTTGTACACATACTTTTGTGTAAAGGAAGTGAACAGCTCCTTATGGTTCCTCCTTTGTGACTTGCTTTCTTGATTCTGCTTCTTTTCAGTGGTAACAATGTCTAACACAAACAACTCTTTGCTTATAAATGAAGCTCCAGCAGCTAAGAACCAACTCTGGGCAAAAATCGAAAAGAAAGATAAGCACACATATGTCATACATTAAACACTTTTCTTTGAAAATATATAAAGTAAGTGAGGTGTAATGAAGTGTAAATTCCCTTTTTGAACAACAAAATAAGGAGACGTACAGCCGCGAAAAAAAAAATTAAACCACTCTATGTTTTCTTCAAATTTCTGTTTATTCTAATGCCTGGTACAACTAAAGGTACATTTGTTTGGACACATATAATGATAACAACAAAAATAACTCATAAGAGTTTAATTTGAGAGCTGATTTCTATGGTTTTCTTGATAATAACCAAAATTACATAAGTTCTTACATCAATATCTATGGCATTGTACTAACAAAAACAGTGCTTTTAGGCATTCCATGTTTTCTTTTGTGTGGATTTCAGTCACATGATACATACAGGAGTTAGTACTTGATTGCATGACCACCGTTTATAATGATTTTTGATCATCCAATATTTTTTTCTGTGACTGTAGTATAAGTTACAGGAAGTCAAGGAAGAAATAATAGTTTGGGTTTCCAAGCATCCTGGAAAACGTGGAAAATTATTAACCAATTTTCCAGTCATGGTAAACATATAGAAAATGAAAAAAAAAAAAAGATCAAATGTCCTGGAAATGGTTAAGTTATCCTGAAAAATTGTCTATCCTCCCCCTGCCTTGTGATCTTGTGTGCCTAAACTAAGATGAAACAAAAGATTTTTTTGTGGTGATTGATTAAAAATATGTATCAATATTTTTAGAGGAAGTATAGGAGATAAAGCAAGAGAGAAGAGAAAGTTGAGTTGGAGTTGGAGTTGGAATCATCCAACTGCAACTCCAGTTTGTCATGCTAATGAGTATTTCACTGTAATCTGTGGTGTGTTTGCATTATTCTGATACATTTATTAAAATTATTTTTTATAGATAGATTATATCCATAGACGGCACATCAAGAGTAATATACATAGAAACAATCTAGGTAAATACAAGCTACAACTGTAGAACAGAATACTTCCAAAAAATGAGGGGAACAGGGAAATGGATTAGTGTATGATGGAATAACTTGTCTCTGTAGTGGCTGAAAATATCCTGGAAAATAATTTCAGGGAAAAAGTGAGAACCCTGATAGTGTACAGGTGAGATTTTCCATCCAATTGTATTTTGTTTATCACTTTAAGTAAGCAAATGTACATAGTATGAAAAACAACAATTTTCACACCATATTGTACTTTGAAAAAATATACTGCTGCAACTTCAATCTAGACTGAACTATCCCTTCAACATCGTTTTGTATGGGACCCAGCATGTAGACAGTATTATCAGGGCACAGTGATCCTAGTTTTTGACAACTCTCAAACGTTCCGTTGAACAGAAGTCATGAAGAAGATAAGACTGTCACCAAATTGCTTCAAATTTAGGTAAAATTGTGAAAAAGACATAACAAACCTAAGTATCCTAAAACCGAACTCACAGTTATCCAACATACTGTTTCATTCTAGGTTTTTTGAGGACATTCTGCACCAAAAGTCTCTGAGAACTTACTAGTACAAGGACAGAGAAGGTAGAGGGTTGTTGATACAGAAGGGGTGGTCTCACAGAGAAAGGCAGATAAATAGACATTGGAGAAATGAGAAAGTGTAATTCTTCCTTGGCACAATTTGTCATGCCTCGCCTGTCAGCCACCAACCATAAGTCACCAAATAATCACTCTCAATAATTTAGAGGGATTGCTCAAGTCCTCCTTGCCCTTGTAACACATTCCCATGACATGAGGTCAAACCATATGCCCGCTGACACTCTAAGCTCTTTATAAATGCAGTTTGACCAGGATGGGTTTGTCTGGGCTGACTGTACCGCCGCGGTGCATGACAACAGGTTAGAAGGAGGCGTGCAGCAGAAGGCAGGATGTGTCGCTCATTCCTTGCAGTGTTTCTTAGCAATCCTGCATCTCACTGGCTAGACTAATAGGCTATCACAGTTGACATCTCCATGGGAACGTCCCACTGAATCACTAATACACAATTCACCGCTGGTTTCTTACATTCCAATAATATCTTTCTATGCTGTGCAGACACTTGGAGAGAGCCATGTTTGTTTTTGTGTTTCAGTGTCTCATCTGTCCATAGAAATTTAATTCTATAGCAAGACCACAGAACTAACTGCATTTAACTCTTGCATTTGTGATTTAAAAAGTACGAGTTCTCATAAATAGATTTGTAAAGGATAATTGAATGAAAGGACTGACTGTTGACTACGTGATATTGACTGAAAGAAATTATGAAGCGGATAAATATATCATCTCTCCCACAGTAAGCGTCTTGCTTGGGACAACCGGACAGTCCATTCATCCTCGTCATGTTGCTGTCAGAGTCCCTCTGCAGGCGAGTGATGACCACCCTTGTCAGACCAAGCGCTGTCTGTCTCCCTCTGAATGATAGAAATGTACAGAGTGTCTGTTCAGAAGGACGGATCAATTTCTTTCAGTCTGTTCCTTTCGTCTCTGCACTTTCCCTTGTCATACATTGAACATCTCTGTAATCTCTCCTCCCTCAAAATGGAAGATTTGGGTGGTTTTTTTTTTTTCTGTTACTATCTCAGTGTTCAATCCACACCTTTCATACATTGGTGAGTTTTTGCTGTGACATCTGTCCCTGCTGTGTGTCGCTCCTCGACCTTTTCTCTATGTGGGTGCCCATCATCTCTTTTGTCTGTGACTGCTGGCTTGGGTGATCATGTGTGCGGTGTGTGTTTATTTCACTGCGTAGCACAGGAGGGGATCAGCACCAACTTGGGGATGCTCGGAAAATGTCATTGTTTGGTTGTGCTCTGCTTTATGACACAGTTTATACAGCGGCAATGATTTTTTTCTTCCCCATGTGGCCTTCTGCTTTGTCTGCCTGGAATCAGGAACGGTAAATAAGTGGTAATGGGAGTGAATGGGAGGGGAAGTCAGGCAACGTCTTTCTGTCATCACTTTAGAAGGTTGCGACCCTAAAGCACGGTGGCACAGAGCTGCTAAATTATTCAGGCTGTGTCTCAAGCCCTGATCTCTGGAGAAGACGGGCCTGTGATTGCTGGGAGCGGACTGACTGACATTTGCACATGAAAATCGCCTCTGTTTCCCCCAAACACCAGTTCTGCTCAAGGAAAACAGTAGAGGGACCTTGGTTTTGTGCGAGGAGGCAGCGGGGTTGCATGAGGTTTGGTCGAAGGTGTTGTAATTAGCAGAACACAGCTGCCACGAAGCACAACACACAGCAATGAAAGCACTGAAGTCAGAAGTGGTGAACGGTGAACAACCAGGGGCTCACGCTCACTCGACACGTTTGTGCACGCTTGCAACTCCTCAACTAACTTCTACCGCATCATAAAATTCACTTTCAGGGAAAATGAATATCCAAAAAGTGTCAATATAATGAGCATAAACGCAGCTTGAAAACTGGAGTGGCAGAGCAGGACCTCTGGGATTAGCTAAGTCATAAATCATCTTTCTGAGTGGGGTCAAGGGCCATTTGACTGAGACATGAGCAGAAATGTGATTTTATTTTCTACCCAATAATGCAATATTACAGTGTGCATATCGCAGCATACATATTGATTAAATGCCAGGATTTTGTGTACATAGAAATTTTAGATGTCTGGGATTAATAAAAAAAAAAGAATCAATGTGGTCTAAAAAGCCACCGTGTGCTTCCTCTGTGAATCCCTGTAATGATACATTACACAGCCCAAGTTTTATATGTGTTGCCAAGCATGAGCATTATAGCTATTCAGTAATTGCAAATTGCGATTTGTTTTATTATAATTTATTATAATGCTCAGAATGTTGTTAACAAAGCAGTCTACATTATTCCATGTTGTTAGCTGTTATTTAGCCAATTAAAGCTGGAGTGTGTTTGATTAATTTCACACTCCTTCCAGAGAGCAGTTAAGGAGAGAGAGCAGCAGTGTGCGAGGGAGGAGAGTGAGTGCATCCCTCTGTATTCTGGACCATGTCTCTGAGCTGAAGGCGAGCAGAGCTGGGGTGAGGGGTGGGGAGGTGCAGGGGGATAACTGGCCCTGCTGGGAGGGAGGGATGAGGAGGGGAGCGCAGCCACGGAGAGGGACTGCAAGAAAAGGGAGAAGGAGAGGGTGGAGCATCGGACAGATGACAAATTGTGATTAATAAATGTGGTTCTGGACGGCAGTGTGGAGGGTTGTTATTAATAGACAGAATTAGAGTGGCTGTGCAACTCAATCTGCGCACTGTCACTCTGCATCAGGCCCCATAATCAGAGCTTAATGAAACAGCACAACACCAGGATGTAGACATCCACACCTGCACACACTGCTTACAAATTTACACTTATTTTACAGTAACACATGCCCATGCAAATCTGGAATAAAATACTACTTTTTGTCATGGCACAAGAACAGTGTAACATGTTGTAACTCAATCACCAGAATAAAATCTTATCATTATGCATTTCTGCAAACTATGGACATATGTAAACCATGAAAATACAAGAAAATGTGATTAATGTCATATGTTGACATTTTTTTAATGTTATATATGGGTGTTTAAAGACAGCATATTTTTGTCTTTTCATTATTTACTGCAGGTTTAAGGATAGATACCAGAGCTTGGTTAATTAATCTTTGAACTATCTCAACACAAGTGTATTTTCTATATGACATGGCTCCCATTTCTTATTTTCCTCATGATGTGTAACACAGTAGCAAGATATTCAGGTCTTAAAACATTACAAATACAAATACCTGACACAACTGTTGTACTTCTGTTATATTTAGATATCTTTTTCATAACTTTTACAGTTCCCATACATTCTCTGGATTTATACTCACCCCGAATCATGTCGTTATGTCCCTAATGACCTCTAAATCGATTTACAATAGTAATCTACATAGCAGGTATGGGGGATTGATGACTGTATTCCTGTCAGTGTTAACAGTGGAGGATGTGAGCGGTGGTCCCCCTGGGAGTGACGGCCCTCCGACAGCTACGTGCCTTTTGGGAAAGATATGTCATCATCCCTCTGAGCCAATACTCAGTGTGTGATGGCCACAGTCGCTGCACTGGTGTTGATTGTGAGATGGTCCTGCTATCTCTGAGCAAAACCCAACACCTCACATACCAACACACCAACATACAGACACAGAAATATCAGAGTGTGTTCTGTGTCTTGTATTCTATGCATGTGTAGAGAATTTGTATTTGTTTTTTTAATGTTGATATAGATGTCGGAATTGAAGAATGTGGAGGAAACATCCAAACAAAGCAGTCATCACAGAAAAGAAATATAACATAATGTGAGTAATGTTGCCATAAATATGCTCCTGCCGCTCTCTTACTTGTTTGCACAGAACACAACAGAGAAACGCTGGAACTGAAATTATGCAGGAGTGTGCACAAAGACAGAGATTTATTCTTGGTGTATCATAATATATGAAATGAATTATTTAACAAACTAATAACTCAAACAGCCCTGTTCTGATTCTCCTATGGCCTATGTTAGTCACAATGAAGTTAAAGCAAGTGACATGATAAAGCAATCGCACTGAATAAAAAAACATTTCATCAACATAATGCATAATGTTGAAAATTTTAGGTGAGTGTGAATACTAACGGGAGCAAATGAAGAAGAGAATAGGTAGGGAGGGAGACAGACAGCTGAAAGACAACCGCATATTTCAATATTAATCACCTCAGTAATATTTTAACAGGCTTTAAAAATCCAATCCTGAGCATATTGCCTCTGAATGTTGGCAATGATTATCTGTCCCATGCTGCTTAGAAGACCTCGGAGCACTGTTCTTGTGGGCCAGACCGACTGACCCGCAAACTGAGACTGACACAGCATTTACCTTGTCCCTGCAGCTCAATGCTAACATTTCCTAACAGAAATACCACAAACCTATCTCTCTCTAGCTTGAAAAATCTCCCCACACTCTCCACCTCAATTTTCCCTGTAATCTCACCCATCCTTGGAAAAGCACCTTAAAACTGGGTGATTATCCGCCTCTCCATGTCTGGAAGGATCAGGTCAGATGATCCTTACATTGCCAGACAGTGGTCATCATATCATAAGGAGAGGGAGGTTGAGAAGGTGGGGGTTGATGAAAGGGGAGTCATCAATACTGAATGTAGACCTATTCCCCTTGCTCCCACTGCTTCACCTATTAAACTTTAAACGCACAGATTATGCCTGTCAGACAGGTGAAACAAACCTCCAAGGAAATGCTGATTTGAGGAAAAATTCTGCTTGAGATATGTGATAAGGTATTACACATAAAAGATGATCACTGATGGATGTCATTTAATGAAACAACAGGAAAGGTGCATTTTCACTCAGTTAATAGACGTAACCATTTCAGCAAACACTCATCTCTGTCTGCTAAAGTAATGCCATTGTCTTTGCATTTTTCTTTACATGTATGTGTATTTGTGTGTGTGTGTGTGTGTGTGTGTGTGTGTGTGTGTGTGTGTGTGTGTGTGTGTGTGTGTGTGTGTG
>JAPTGZ010000026.1:22725698-22736458 GCA_029814645.1 Fowleria isostigma | reverse complement strand
TGTGTGTGTGTGTGTGTGTGTGTGTGTGTGTGTGTGTGTGTGTGTGTGTGTGTGTGTGTGTGTGTGTATGTGTGTGTTATGCAGGCATTGTAAGGTTTTAGGTGGAGGAAAAAGAGCAGCTCCATGTGTGGGGCAGGGTGTCTCACTAATGAGGCTTTATAGCTGTGGGATGCGAGTCACACACACAGAGAATGGTCTGGGGAACATTTAGTGTCTCCTCTCCATTCCTCACACATCACACTGAAGCAGCTTTTACTTAGTCACCCTCCTCTGTCCTTCCTTCTCCGACACACAGAAGATGAAAACATCTGCCTTCGTTTTGCAAGTCTTTATGAAACATTTGTTTGCAATGAGTTAGCTGCTGACAACAGGTGAATGCCAGACTAACAAGGCATTACAGGGAGCATCAGTAGAGTGTGTGGTCTGGATTGTTTTCAGTTCACAGACAAATGGATGTGCAGTTATGGCTCACAATTGTAAACATTAAAATAGTCATTCAATCAGGTGTCACTTATTGTTTCAAATATATTGAAAGTAATTTAACAGAAGACACAGCATTGACTTTTGATGACAACATATTGTATTGTGCATGGATGGGGAAAGTATAAAATAAATATGATGACATGATGGAGGGAGAGAGAGAGGGAGAGAGAGAGAGAAAAAAAAGAGAGAGAGAGAGAGAGAGAGAGACAGAGAGAGACAGCTCGGTCTAACAGGTGTTGACTAGGACTGCCCACGGACCAAACACCAAACACTGATCCGATAGGCGATACAGTGGACATCCACTGTGGGTACGAGCGCCAGGCTGCCGCGCGTCTCTTCTTTTAGAGTTGAGTAATAAAAAAAAAAAAAAAAAAAAAAATAGAATTAAAAAAAAAAAATCAAGTGTGGTAGTAAGTATTTGCCGAGCTTCATTTACGGCATAATTTATTTATTTTTTTCCTTCCCTGGAAAGAAAAGAGGGGATTACGCGCTGATTAAGAAACTCTCCTCACTTCCCTCGCCTGGTGGTGCGCCCGTCGGCTCCACACCTCTGCGCTTGGCATCGCAACACTCCAAAGTCCTTCAGTCAGTTTGGTGGGACGCGGACTGGACTGATACACGGAGAATTTCATCCAGTGATATTTTTGGACTATAATGAACAAATGGTAAGTTTTTTTTTTCTTACTTTGCCTTTGTCTTTCTTTTTGTTTTATTAAGTATACACTTTAGTGAATAACGCACGTGTATCACTTTAAAAATATAAAATATCATTTAATTACTTATTTTTGTTAAACATATATTATTTTATGTATTAAAAATGTAATATTTACATTAGATCTTTGTCATATGATTTCTCGTCAAATACTACATAAATTGGAATTAATGAGGGTAAATTTATGATTGAGCTTTTGTGCTTTTTCCCTTTACTTTCCAGATCCAGATATAACCACAGAAGGAATCTATCAAAAGCACTCCCAACAAAATTATTATTTTTTAAATGTGGACGGTGGAAAAAGTTATAAGAAGCAATCATAAGATGATTGTGTCAAGAAAAGATCTCTGAATAACATTTGTCACACAGTCATGGCATTCAGGAAGACATTCACACTAAGTGTTGGGGGGCTTAGAGGAAAGAACATTTTTCTTTGAAGAAACTAAATTATACTTCATCCAACAAAACAAACAATACCTCTTCTCATTCCTCAATGAGCTGAGCTTGGCACCAGCCATCAGCATACTTTTAATAAGCTCTGCTTTGAAAACAACGCTCTCACTGCCAGTCATGGTTTCTGTTTGATGCTGAAAATTGAAGTGAACTGGAGGACAACAGAAGAAGTAAAAGGAGGTGAATAATACTTCATCAGATAATGAACAGTTTTGTATTGTGTCACCACAGATACAGATTATTGTATGTATTTCCTTAAGCATTGTGGTATCTAAGTTTTTTTTTTTCCTTTTAATTACAGGTATTTGAGAACCTTGTTGGACATCTTCATCTTTTCTCTTGGAACATCTAATCCAGCTGTTTGCTGTTCTCATCAGCTCTGGCTATCTGACATTTTGCATGATTTCCTGTTCTTGGCTGTGTAATATACCTCTTAACCCCCACTCATCCTACTATCCTTAAGCACTTTTTTATTCCATACTGGTTCTCTGAGAGGCTTCATCCTGGCCGGCACTATTCCAGCTAAGGGGGAAGAGGACTTCCTGACGCTGGCCGCCTCACGGCTCAGCCGCAGGAAACGTGTCATTGGAGCTGCAGTAGGTGTGGCCATGGTTCTCATACTGTTGGTCGCCATTCCTCTACTGGTCCACACAACCAAAGGGGGAAACACTGGAAATGCTGGAAGTCGATATGAAATGCTTGGAAGCTGCAGGATGGTATGTGACCCTTACTCCACCTCTCAACCAGGCCAAGAGCTGACAGCCGTGTCCCCAACACCCCAGGATTACTCTGGAAAGAAGAAGTCTGGCCTTCGGGGGCCTCCTGGGATTCCTGGCCCACCAGGAGCACGTGGACCTCCAGGAGAGCCAGGCAAGCCAGGGCCACAGGGGCCTCCAGGTCCAGGTCCTGGTGGCTACTCCCCTTCTCTCTATACTCCTAAAATTGCCTTTTATGCAGGGCTACGCAAACAGCATGAGGGGAATGAAATACTCAAATTTGACGATGTAGTGACCAATGTGGGTAACTACTATGAGCCCAGCACTGGAAAGTTCACCTGCCCTCTGCCTGGCATCTACTTCTTCACATACCACGTCCTAATGCGAGGTGGTGATGGGACCAGCATGTGGGCAGACCTGAAGAAGAACGGACTGGTTAGTGAGTGAGCATGTGAGCATGTGTGAGGATAGGTTCACGTGCAATTGAAGATGTGTATGTGTTCGTATGCATGCACACATATGACCATACATAATTTTTTTTCCTCTTATTGACCATCCTTTGTTACCATTGACTCACATTCACCTTTGCTCAATTGGGCTCTTCAAATTCAGAGCACATTCCACTTAGCAGGTGGCAGCATGACAGGCAAAGAATGAAATAGAAATCTTTCTCCTCATTAAGAGGAATCCATGGTATACAGTCTGAAATTGCAGCTACAGTTATTTGCATTCCCACATGTACTGTGGCTAAATGACAAGTGGCAGAATGCAGCCGCCACCGCCAAAAGGAACAGTCTAATTAGTAACTATCATACACAGAGCTTGATTATCGCCTAAACAGCAGTGCAAAAGAGCACAGGAGAAATGTCTGTCAGTACGTGGACTAGTCAGTTTACACCTCAGCTAAATAAATAATGAATGTAAAATTGACAGTCCACTCATCCACTCCCTCATTCCCCAGACACTAATTAAAGACACAGGGGCTGATGGGGGGGTAGAGGAGCGAAGAGGTGGGATAAATCACAAGGATTTCATCAGAGAACTCCAAATTCAGGAAACATTCTTCAAGTTGCTTTTAGAAATTCATTCATTTATCAAGGACATTCAATGGTAATACCTTCTACACAGACCTCACTCTCTAAACATGCGGTTTATCAAAGAATAATCAAACAAGAGCACACAGGCTAAAACACCTCATGTTTGCTTTAACAGCTGCACTGAACTAAATAACGCAGTGCATTTAAACTTTATTCAGTGAGATGTAAAGATAAATGTTTAAAATCATCAGTGACCACAATTTAATTGTATATGTATTAGACTGCAAAGGTGAATTTGCATCTAAGGTGCCTGCCTAATATCTGAATTGTCATTCAAGTCATTGTGGTCTGCTTAATAATTTATACATCTTAGATTAGATCCTCTGAACACCCGCTATACTTTCCTCCTCTAACCCTTACCCAGCTTGTTCATTGATTCTCCATTAATTATCTTTTCACTCAACTCAATTATTTAACCTCACCTCGGTCCATCTGACACCTATCATGTGCCCCCCCTTTAAATAGCTTTGTTAAATAGAGCACTCACCTAACAGGAGTGTCCTAAACAGAACTGCAGGTAGATGAAAATGGAGTGTAAATAAAATACTGCAGAATGCCTGATCATGTTTGGAGTTATAGAAGCCTCGAGGCAGGCGGGTACTCTGCCTGAGGCCAGTCAGTGGCTAGGGTTTGCTAAATGGGCACTATGTCTGACAGGTTGCATTCCTAACTGTAGAATCAAACGGCCTGTTTTACCATTGCCGTAGGTGCTAAAGCTTTATTGGATATTTTGTCTGACCACAGATTTTTTTTTTTATTCTAAGCCAAAAAAGCAGATTGCCGGATCAACAAATGTGCCACTTCTCCTCTCTGTGTGTGTTATAACTTTTACACCCAAACGGATAAGGTTATTTAGCTCACTTTTTTTTTTCTTCGTCGGCCACTCGACAAATTCAGACTCACAAACACTAAAGCCTCGACATGACAGGGACATGCTGAGATGTCCACTTGGAGAGAGTGAAAGGGAGAGCGAGACAAGACAAGTGAGTTGACGGGAAGATCAGGGGTGGAGCAGAGGAAGATAGATGACTTAATGGAGGTATGGAGACAGTGGGCTTGCAGACGAGGCATCGGGGAGGCTGGTAGTGAAGGCCAGAATGAGATCAGGCCCGATGACCAATGGACACCCACTCAACACGTCTCGGCTTGACAAGTCATCAAGGCCGACCAGACAAAGGGAGAAAATTGGTCTATACACTGTTTTTTTTTTGTTTGTTTTTTTGCACTGGTTCAGTGTTTAGAGATCCATTAAAGTAGTAAATTAATTAATTGTAGACTTAGAAATAGATGTATTCTGGAATGCTTGATAGCCTGTGCAGCTTTCGTCGTATATTCTACAATGATGCTTAAATTAACAGTATTGGCTGTTGGAGTGAGCCATAACTGGTTCACAGGTTCAAGGTGTATTACTTATGTCAGGTGACATGAGTGTGGTGTAATGCGAATGCCAGGATCTCAGGAGGATGTGCTGACTGAGGCCAGGCTTCCATGGGATTCCTATAGATCCAATACCTATTACTTTCACTTAATCCCCACTCTGTAAAGCCTACCTGCTCACACCTCAATCTAACTTTCACAAATCACCGCAGCATGACAAGGTTTTCAGATTCAGAGGATTTGTGATTGAGAGGGGTCACACTTCAGCTACTTCCATGTTCGTAACGTGACGGTAACTGACATACAGAACAGCTCTAATGTGTGATGTGAATATTTGCTCAACCATATTTGTGTTCAGTTGAGCAAACTTCAGCGGTGTTATTTGCTCACAAAAAAAAAGCATGTGCAGCCAAATCCAGCTTTAGAGGATGATGAATCTTTATAATATTCTTATAGCACTTAATGATCTAATATTGATTCAGCCTTGTCTGACTGCCACGGATAAATGGCTTGTACACTACTTAATATTCAAGCTGGGTAGCAAATGTTGTTAAGACAGTCTATGCTAATGTTGGTATGTTTTATGCTGTGAAGGCAGGCAATACGTCATGCATGCCTTCTTAACAGACCTACTACCCCTTCTCCTCATTAATTTGTTGTATGCTGTTCACCTATTCATGTATACTGCATGAACGCGCCACTGTATATCTATATTAAACATTTTTAACACCAAGTGCAATGTAGTCAAATGGATACTGGCTCAGGTCCCATTTAATCTCTCCCTTGTTTTTCACCTGTCATAGACTCTTTTAATAGCTCTGTTAAAGGTCAAGTTATTTCACAGAGTAGTGTTAAAATGTCATCATTCACCATAATGAGCTGTACCTGTATAACATGTACATGCGACAGGTGAAATATTATTATAACATCATATAAATTAGCTTATGCTGACCAAGAGTTAAAAACACAGCAGAGTGTGGTCAAAATGCAATCTATTTTGTGCCACAAGAAATGTGAAGTCAGGATCAGTTTAAAAAACAAGATAGTGCCTCCTTTAAAACAGTAATTAAGCACATTAAGACATTTTCACTGATACATGGGCAGGTGTGACTGTCGTTGGGATGTAGGAACACAGACTGTAATCCTGAATGGCAGTTAATAGCAATCTAAGGTAAGGCTGGATGCTATAGTCACTTGTCGCCATGTAATCCCTGGGCTCCCAGAGGAGATGGGAAAACCTATTCAATAAATATTCTATTTCCACAACATCGCCCCCTCAATCCTTCCCCAACCCATCTGCTATGTACTGGGGTCCCTTAGGTAAGTTTAACAGCTACTTTTCTATTGTCTCCGCTCTAAGAGGTCAGTATATCACAGTGAATGAATCCTGTCAGTTTTATTACCAGTGGAGCACGGCACCACAGATAAAAACAAGACTTCATATACCCCCCCCAATCTCCCTGGTCTCACAAAATAGCCTCGCTTGATCAGTCTGTTACCCTAGACCCCTCCCTTCTCTTCCCTCAACCCTGTGGCCCTTGTTTTTGTTTTGTTTTTTCCCTGTCTCCTTTCTTTTTTGTCTTTCCTTGTCTGTCTCCTGTGCTGCGGTTCCACTTGTATTGTAAATGACACTGCAGCTGCTCCCCGCACCACCTCCACCTCCGCCTTCCTGCTTCATTCCTGCTCGCCTGTGGCCCCCTCTGCTCTCAGGCACGTTTACAGGAGGCCCCGTAATGAAAGCGATAGGCGGAGACAGAGACAGCCACAGGCAAACCCTGGGGGCCCCTGCCTCACGGCTCACAACCCTTCCAGCTCCAAGATCAGCTCGGTGTGCCGCCTGGTTCACACGGATCAGACTGTGTCCTCCAGCTGTATCCGTCCCCTCTGTGGAATTCCCATCCTAATCCCACCACCGTCCCCTCATGCCTATCTGTACCAGATCTGCATTTATAGGCGTCTTGTATTATCCTGTCATGCACAGGAGCATGAAGCACCAATTATACAGCGTATACATCACACACAACCCTTTGATGAATGAGTGACTGATGAATTCTATTGTGTTGTACAAAATTCAACCAGGCTGCCTTGTGCATGAAACCATGAGAATCTAAGATGACCTGGAGGGGGGATGAGCTCTGTACATCTCCCTCTGTTACACTGTTTGGCCAAAATAATGAGCAGGATGACATATGCCTGGTGTCGATAGAAAGTCACAATAACAGCATCACTGTCAGAAGCAGCCAAAGATGCAAATGTGATATTGGCTGTCACTACTCATGTCAAGTACAACAACAATATAACCTTTGCAGATGACAATGGATTGGTGTCATTATGTGAGAGATGGTCTTAAGAGGGTCTAAAAAAGGGTAAATTATGGTCAGTTTTAATTATACTCATTGAACGGTCTGAGCAACTTTAGGGTAATCAAAACTTTTTGAACATAAATTATTTATATAAGTGACATTATATGATAGATGGTGGTTGATGAGATTATGTGAAATATGTAAAAATAGTTATGATACAAAATTGTTATAATATTTTTTTCTCAAGTGTATACTGTTCATAAAAAAATAAATGCTGATAAAAAAAGTTTACACAATAATTAGTCAACTTTTTTTATTTATACAGGTAGTTCCATTGAGACAAACAGTCTTATTTATAAGAGAGACCCATTTTGGACACATATAAAACATTATTTGATATCCTGTTTGTATACAATGTGCAAAAAAACATGAGATTTGATGGCATGAGCAAGCATAAGTAGCTCTCAGGTCACAGACAGTTCATTGTATTTCCAGGCACATTTCCCAAACAAAAAGGAAAAAGTAAGTATGTCATCAATAATATACAGTATTATATACACTGATCCTTTGCTCAGTAAAAGGTAAAAAAAAAAAAAAAGGTTAATACACATGCTGTATATGCCAGTATCCAAATAGTTCTGTACAAGAGATTTAACATAAACAAAACAGCTTACATACAAGCGTTATAGTATGTGCAAAATGTCTGCTTTGGTTAAAAACAATGACCTGAAGTCTAACACTGTAATGATGTCAAAGTTGAGATGATAGATGTGGTTACTTTCACCATATAGATATGAGTTAAGATTAGAAGAACTCCGCTGCTCATTAGAGTGGATAGATTCATGTCTAACCGGTGGTCACCAACCTGCTGAAAGTTGACTCATCCTCCATGACCTACATCTCATTTATGGAAATAGATACACACAGTGTCCAGGCAAGGAAACACAGCTGATAGATGAGGATAGGGGTGTAGACGAGGGCAAAATGGATTGGTGCAGGGGGGGAAAGAGGATTTTTTTTTAGTTACAGTAATTCAGGCTCTGTTGCTCGTGGATTGACTGTTTTCAAATTGATGTATGCTTGCTGGGGAGAAAAGGGTCCCTGTGATGGGGATGACATGATGGTAGTTGAGTTGCAGATCATATTCTGTGGCTGTCATAGAGATGTGCGTGGCTTGTCTGGCTGCTGACATAGATTGAGTGCTCCCACCGTAGATGGACACTGAGCCAGACATAAGGCCACTGATGGCTGACATATGCCGGATGATTGGGGCGGCTACATCAGAATTATTGATACATCCTATTCAGGAAGTTTTTAGGGATGCAGCATGGGGTATGATTATGGATTCTGCATTTGTCAAAAAGATATTAATAATGTAACATTTGAAAGCAGGAGCTGAAAAGAACAAAAAGTATTCTACTGGATTACACAAGTGTTTGGGAGTAACAGAATACATGTAATAAGATTATGTATATAGAATACAAAATATGAGTATCCAGTTACAGTTACAATTTTAATAGATGGTAATCAGAATACAGTTATTTTTTTTAAAAATCAATCAATAACTTTCTGTTATTTTCTATCATTTCCCAAATCCAGTTTCCCACGCATTTCCCATAATCCCTTGATACAATATACAACTCAAATATTGTGATGATTACTGTTGAGTGCGAGTTGTGGGAACGAGTCAGTCCGTCAAGTCCAGGTCAAGATAATAAAGGCGGAGACAAAGTTGGGGGCAGGGACAGAGCTGGCAGATCAGAGCCAAGGCAAGAAGAATTCAGACCTTCGGAAATACAAGCAGTACGTCACCTTAAAGAGAGATAAAGGAGAACACAATATTATCATGTAATGAACATGAAGAATACAGATGTGAATATTTTAAAATTGCGACCTTTTTTTCTTGTCTCTTTTTCTATAATCAGACAAAACATCAATAACTTGCTTTGGGTTGAACTAATACAGCACACATTAATATGCTGCTTATGAGACTGAAACCTAATACATCAGAATCAGAATCAGCTTTATTGGCCAAGTATGTCAACACATACAAGTAATTTGGCTTTGTTCTTTCTTCATTCACGACATACTATTTTAAGATAGACACAACACACTAAGACAAAAACCTAATATTACCAAAGATTTAATCAGACACAAGAACAACAGTGGTTGAGAATGGTTTGAGATAAATATAAATAATTAGATAGATGTGTACAGAAATTGGTCTATTAATACATTAATACATTCATCCAGCTCTAAAACACAACACACAAGAATCATTCTGTTTACAACATAGTAAGCATGGTGTGATTTGCTACATTAATGCGGTATTAAAATTCAAGAAAATGTGAAAGTAATCCAAGTTGGATTATGATACTGAGACTGAGTAATATAACAGATTCTAGTACAGATTACTTTTTTGGGCATGTATTCTGTAATCTGTAATGGAATTTATTTCAAAAGTAATCCTCCCAACACTGGATTACACAAAAAATTAAAAAAATGTTGTCTGGTGTAAAGCCCACAATAATAATTAAAACCCTTACAGCTGCAAACAGCAGAGCTTTCCTGACCAGCTGTAATTCAGTCCAGTGTGTGTATTTAAATCTCTACAATGAGTAAATCCAATTAAATGTGTTAACAAATAAGTAAAGATCCACTGACACTAGGTCAATAAGTCCACACTCACATACAGCATGCAAATGTGAAAGTGTCTGGCTTAGGCATAGCCACTCGATATCATGCATATTGAGTCGGCCTGGGATCATAAGCAACAGGTCAATAGTTGGTGTGATAGTAATGCTGTTTCTGGGCTGCGCTAGATTTCACATAGACAACCTGTTGTCCCCAGCGAGCCAGCTTATCTCCACATCCAGATCAGATGTTCATATAGGCTCTTGTGGCCCTGAGCCCCCAATAGTCCCAGTAGATCAATATGTGGTCAGGCTTTTAGTCCACCTCTGGGGGTCACAGGTCACAGCGTCATCCATCTGTTTATCACGTGTGAATGTGGAATGTGGACCCCATGAGGGGATAATGTCATTCTCATGAGTGTCTGATGAAAGCTATTAATAATTGACTAACCTGGAAAATGGGTAAGAATGTTTTACGGTGGTTTCCTTTTAAAGTGAGGGGCCGCTGAGTACTAAAGGCTGTTGAGTAAGTGGCAGTGACATTTGCAAGTGTTTGTTCAGTTTCGTCCATGTTCTAATTGTCAATGCGTATGTCCTCTGTGGGTGACAGGTAAGAGCCAGCGCCATCGCTCAGGATGCTGATCAGAATTACGACTATGCCTCCAACAGTGTGATCCTGCATTTAGACGTGGGCGATGAGGTTTGTGTGCAGCTGGATGGAGGGAAGGTCCACGGAGGGAACACAAACAAGTACAGCACCTTCTCCGGTTTCCTCATCTATCCAGATTGAACCTAATCCTTTCTCACGCAGAATGGAGTGATTAGATACACACCGACATTATACATATTCACACTTACACAGACAGCTATGCACACACTATTCAGACCCACACACATATGCATGCAAGAAAACACACACACATACACACACACACACACACACACACACACACACACACACACACACACACACACACACACACACA
>JAPTGZ010000026.1:22713680-22725598 GCA_029814645.1 Fowleria isostigma | reverse complement strand
ACACACACACACACACACACACACACACACACACACACACACACACACACACACACACACACACACACTCAAACACCCCACATCCTGAGAATACAACAGACTACAAACCAGTGAATAGAGTGAAAATCAGAGATAAGTGGAATTAAGAGGAAATGTATGATACTGAGCCAACAATCAGCTGCATTTACTGGCACCTTTTGTGTGCAAATATGAATTACTGAATATGTACAGTATAGGTGCACATAATGACTGCACGTTGTGGCTCTAAAATATCTAAGATATTTTAATGTGTTCCATATTAACTGACATAGTGAGAACAAGAATATAATAAACACCATCAGTCTGATTGTTTTTAATGCAATAATGGTGTTAAAAGTGCCATAAATCAAGATGACTAAGCGGAGACAAAGGCACCCTTACTGTAAGCCAAACAGCATTTACTTTAAACATGACCTCTAGTCATTCCAGTAACCTCTGATTAAAAAAATCTATTACTTTTGCAAACATTTTTTGGTGAAATATTTGCTTCCCTATGCTTTAAAGTGAATTACCCCAGCTGACATGAATACAATCCCTGTTGTGATTCACCTTGCAGTGGGAGAGTACTGATTAAAACGAGGCCAGTTGAGTAAACTTCGATGTTTGACCCATCTTTACTGTTCCCATCATGACATGGGACTGTTTTATGGATGGTACTTGTGTGTGAGGAAGTTTTAACTGCCAAGTGCTTTTTTGATTCTGTGTGTGTATAAATACTGTATGATACTGAGGCAGTGTGGATGTGACAGCTGCGGTGTTTTACTTCAATTCAATGTTGTACAAAATGTTACAGCCATGTTAATGGAACTACACTGCCATACCTACATAGTCCTTTATTTTTGAGAAACCATGTCAAGTATCATCATATGTATAAACAGTAATCTTGGGATGGGATATCTGGTATGTTAAATAGGCTGAGTAGATAATTACTATTAAAATATCTACATTACTGCTGTCTTTTTTTGTGTTCTTACGTGGTGTTCTGGTGTGTTGACAGTCAGGACTGAATAAAGGCATGTACATTTACGAGACATAAACACACGCAGACCCTTGTTCGGTTTTATTTGAAGCGACCACTTAAACTCACTGTGGAGATTGGATCCGGCCAAGCGGTGTGGACTACATCTGAGATCGAAGCAACAGGGGCTGACCACAGCCTCTGCCTGCTAGAACATGGATTTCCAATATGTGTTAAGACACTGTCTAACACACAAACATTAATACCAGTTTATTGATCCCATCTCATCACACACAGAGGATCTACAAAATCCAGCCCATGTATACATTTTAACTGTAACAATATTGTGATCAATTGCATAAAAATAGACCAAATTGGTCTAGCATTCAATGACGTTTGACACTCTTTGGTTTTCAACCTGCAAGATAATTTATTACAAAGCAAGAAGTGATGTGTCCAGGAAATTGGCGAAATTGATGTGAACTTTTCACTCATTTTATTCATATTTGCACAGTGATTTTACGGTTATGGTTTCCTCCTTCTCCCACTGTATCCATGGACATTTACATTTCTGAACATATTCAGAAATAAAACGTGAAGTGCTGTTTTAAGTAGCTCAAATAGCCAACAGCAGATACTGCATATGATTTAGGCAAAAACAATTATGCTAATTAATTATCATGCTAATAATTTGAATTGCCTTAACTTTAACAGAAAATGTAACTAAGGTTTTGGGAGATATTTTTTTTTCTTCAAATAGTTCTTTCATTACTTTCAATAAGCGTTCATAATTGAGTGGTATGACTTATCTACCCTGTACTTTGTTAAATGTCATGGCTGAACTACAAACTTGATTAAACTGTAGCTTTCACTCTATGATAGACTTATCAAATGCATAGAAAAACAATATGTACTAACACAGAGGTATTAGAAATTATTTAAAGATATTTTAAAAAGTTGCAGCTAGTTTCTGCAAATGGCAACTACAAATATTCATAGACACTCTTAACAGTCCCTTAACTGGAGTGAGATATGCATCATCACCATGTTAAAGAAGATAAATGTTGACACTTCTTAGATTACTGGCAAAAATGGAAGTACCTAATTAGAGTACAGATCTGATGGCATGTTAGACTTAAAGGATTTGGTGAATCTGTTGCTTCTGAGAGTAGAAAGAGGGATGTTACTGCGCCAGGCCTGGGCCCAGCCCCCGGCTCTCTCTCCTGGCAGATTTCAGTTGAAAGTTAATTGGACGGAGAGAGGTCTGAGACAGGCTGCACTGAGGCCCATTAGTGATTCCCCTGTCGAATGCAGAGCCACGAGGATCACAGACTCACAAATAGGAGGATTAAAATAATCAATAGCCTTGACTTCCATCGACCACACACATACACACACTGAGTAATTAGTGGGCAACCTATTCAGCAGTGGACTATGACACCCTCCTGAACCTTACCCCACACACATAAGCTCCATACTCCAATAGCTGTGGTGCCTAATGAGGGGAAATAGTTGTGGCTGCATGTGAGGAAAATGAAGAAAAGGTCAGGAAGCCACCAAACAGCCTTCTACTTCTCATTTCCCAGTTGTGCCACTGAATCATTTCTCTAAAAATGTACAGCAAAACTATAGAGCCGACACATTTAGGTTAAAATTTGGCCTGATTGTGATGCGCCTAAACACCAAGAGAAATCCAGGAGTGGCATAAAAGTGTAGTATTTTCTTTAAATCCGAAAAACTCATGAAAACACAAAGAGCTAATTATTAAATTCCTACTGCAGTACCTACTGTGTAGTCGTATAAAACAGAAATAGTTTTATTTGTAGAGTCCAGTAGCAATACTGCCCCCATGTGTAATTGTAGAGCAGTACAAATAAATTCAAGTATTTTACCCTCACTGGAATGCAAAACAGCAAAGCAGAAAATGTTTTCCAATTACAGTAAATAAATCGAGTCTCAAAAATCAAAGTGGGTTTTCAGGAAAAAACATTTATTTAAATGCAGCAAATAATGAGGGTGGCTAAAAATGAGTGAATCCATTAGAAATGTATCCTTTTACCTCAATACTATGGCTTTAAATATATTGTATTACAGCAATATCAGTTTTCAGAGCAAGTTTTAGCCAATAATACAGTAAGATGTTGAAAGTCACTACAATATATTAATGTCCCTTCCCATGTTGACACAGCAGGTATCAATAGTTACAGTATACCATCATCATTATCCAAATTTAAGTGGTCTCAAGTGCTGCATCTTGGAATGTTATTGCAAACAATGCAAGCACAAAAGCTGCATGCACATGTTTTGTCAGGCCAATTCGTGACGTTTTCAGGGAATGTAAAGGCACTTCTTAAATTAAATGTTTAAAATGAATCTGTGGAAATGTCTGGAAAGACTGTACAAGCAAACGGCAAAAAAAGGTACATGTGACAGGGTAAAAAGAAGTTGGATGTTCGTCATCTTCAACCATTCATGACCATCCTGACCAGTTCTGTAAAGAGCAGAGAAAGAGACATATTAGACTGACGGCTTAGAGTTCTGCAGAGACCCTCTCCAACTACAGCATGTGAACCTCAGTTTCCTTCTCACCCATCCTTGGTGAGCATGCTGCATTTGGAGACAGATCCCCCTGATTCTACCGACCCAGAGGAAAAAAAAAAAAAGGGGGGGGGGGGTACTGAGAAAGAGGGGAGGTAATCATGTCTATCTCCTATTCAGCCAAAGCAGTTGGCCATGTCTATGATCCAAGAAGAGCTGGTTAGAGAAGCCATCCTCACTGTATGCTTTCCTCTAGTGGAACAACAAAGAAAGGAGGGAGAAGGAGAGGGAGCTAAAGTCCAGTCAGAGAGCGGCCAGCTACAAATTCAGCTTCCATCAGTACAGAGAAGAAAACAATCAGCACAAGAGCAATTTATTGCACTTCTCTGGTTAGTAGAAAAAGGGACTGGTCCACTCTCCTAAAGCTGGTGGCTATTTGCACTTGTAAACCCATGTCTACTGTAATGCAATGTGAAAAGACCAACACCACTAGGAAAAGGCCTGTTTTAACTGCACCAATAACATGCAAATGCGATCAGAACAGCTACACCTTGACCATCACACCCTAACCCAGTCGGCAGAATAAAATGCTGCAAATGTACTTGCCTGCTTTGACATTGCACTTCTCAGGTTTTTATCTATTTAACCAAGTCCTGGTATCTTTCAGAAACAAGGAGAAGTGTTTTACCACGCAAAAAACAAAAAAGTAAATGGGTAAAACATTCTTACAGTGATGTACACATCTAGTTCTGGTTGAGAACATACATATCAAGAAATGCTGATGTGAAATGTATCTGCGGATCAGAAATGTCAGACTTTATGTATCCATAGTTTTCAAACAGTACAAAGCAGCATTTTATTCTTGCAATGGGTTGGAAAACCCATCAGTTCAGTATCTACCCTGACCCTGGCCACCAGGCTTTCCCTGAATGAGACCAGTCTCTTCTCTGTGTGTCCACCATATCCCCTTGATATACTGAGGGGAGTCCCAGACACATGCAGAGGGGCATGCTGCAGCCAGGGGCCAAGACAGAGGGCTGCAGGAGAGAGAGACAGAACAGCAGGAGGCTACACATGGGTCAAAGCCTCAGGACTAATGATGAGAGGGACCACCAGGCTTTCCTTCTGGCCATAAAGAGGGCAAACCTGTCACACATATTGGTCTTGTTTGCTAGCATTAAGAGAGTGAAAGGCTAAGCAGTTGATTAGTGCAAATATTTCATGGTGGGATGGGAGTGCGCAACTATTAAAAAGCAGGAATGCCTGGTAGTACCATCTCATAGTATACCCGTACCGGCCTTCAGCCAGACATGATGTGGCGGACAAATGCTGTAGAGGAAAAACAGTTAACATATTTTAAGCACTTAACATTTACTCTGGGCTTATTCAAGCAGTTAAGTAACCCTAAGTGTTAAGTGAGAGCACATAAAAGCCATTAAGTGACAGTACTTCATCATTAGACTAAATCAAACTTTGGCTTCCCATCAGTCTGGCCCTTACAGCGCTTACAAAAAAGCTATTATAAGCTAATATAAAAAGCACAATTTCAATTAGTTTATTCCCCATAGATGACTTGGCAGTAATATCTTGTGTCAAAACAGCGCTAACACACAGTGCAACACATGAGCAGAGACACAGATCAGATTGTCAAGCCTAGTTACGTCACATTGATTAATATGCATGTTTATAGCAATGTCACACAGCCTCTTCCTAATTATAGCAAGCATGTCATCTTGTTCTTGTTTATTTCATTTGCTCTAACCTTCATAATTGATGGAACCATTTGTATCTTCATGTGCTGCCAAGAGCGTCTCCACTTCTTCCTCTGTCATTTTCTCACCTGAAAATGAAAAGTAAAAATGAGACATTTAAGCAACATGAAATAAATCAGATTAGAAATAAGAAATACTGGCAGTATTCACAAAAAAGTGTCAAGAGTGACAAAATGTTGAACTTGCCTAACGTGGTGAGGACATGACGTAGCTCTGCTCCCATTACTGTGCCGTTGCCCTCCTTGTCAAAGACACGCAGTCCCTCCACGAAATCCTCCATGGAGCCCTGATCTTTATTCTTAGCAATAGCCTGGAACATGGGCAGAAACTGCTCAAAGTCCAGCATTTTGGTGTTCATGTCTGGAAAAACATGAGGAATACAGATTAAAACAGAGGGCCGAAACTGATTTTTCAGCTCCATTTTTTCATTTCAGAGACTAAGTGAGTTTAATATTTCCCCCTTACCCTCCGCCTTGGGATTGCCCAGAACTTTGAGCACCTCAGCATTGACAGGGTTCTGTCCCAGGGCCCGCATGACATCCCCAGCCTGGCTGTAGCTGATCTTACCCTCTCCTGTCTTGTCAAACAGCAGGAAGGCCTCCTTAAACTCTGTAAGGTACACAAACACATGAAGAATTAAATAAGGAATTAAAAGGTTAAGACTTACTGTAGATCTACAAAGATAAGCCAACATGTAAAACATGAGCAGGTGAAATGGAAATAGAAAATAAAGTGGAAAAAGTTGAAAATAGAAAGACATGAGTGCAAACAATAAAAACAAGAAGCAGCAAAAGAGAAAGCAGATATTATGACAAATGATGACACTTGTCAACTGGTACTCTGCATCATTTATAGTGACCACACGTATTTTCGACAAACTTTCCATACCTGGGTTTCATTTGCCGCGATATGCAAGTTAAAAGTTCCTTTTTGGGATATCTAACTTTATTAATAGATGACATAACTACATTAATAACGTGTACATCATTTTTCACAAACATACTCTGTTCCAAAGCTCCAAGAATAATTAAAACAAACTAAATAAAACCAAAGTCTGTAGTCTATATATGCAATTCTTGCAATCTCAGATGCAACATATAATCCAACCAGTGAGAAAATAGACTGGTTTCCTAATGCAAACACACTCATTTTATTTAGTATACAGTGCATTTGTGTTAGTCATTAGGTCAGTCTGACATTTTTCAACTATGCAACCAAAAATGTGAAGAAACTTCACCAACATGGCATGCTCTAAACAAGGACAAAGAATATATAACCTCAATTTTGTACAAAAAAAAAAAAAAAAAAGCATTTAACTTAACCCATAAAGACTACCTTTGTGGCAGTCCCAAAATGAATTTTTCTCTCTCTCTCTCTTTTTTTTTTTTGCTTTCTTAAGTGATTTTTTTTCCATTTATTCTAATATTATGGTCTATATCTTGCATTTATCAGTGAAAATCAAGTGTTTTTCTATATTTAATGCAGTGATAATGTGTATGTTCATAAAAGCTCAGATTGAAAGTTGAGGCTTATTTATCAGAAACAGAGAAAACTAAAAAAAAGGTGACTGCAGTAAAATCTATCATTAACTAAACATAAATCAAGTGTCTCCATCCACTGTCATTTATCAAAATATGTGTTTTACTGGTGAATAAACATTATAGAAGACGATGTTTCCATGTTCACTATGTAGCCTCTGTCACATCTAATGACCATGAAAAGATGACAAACAATTTAGATCAATAAATGATTTTGATCACCAGTGAATGTTTGGGTCTTTATAGGATAACATGAATAGCATTGAAATTATTCAATCTGTATGATAAATTACCACCAGAATTTCAATGTTTAAGGAAATAAAGAGTTTTACTGACCATATGTATATAAGGTATTAGGTAAAAAATTATATCCTATAGTATAAAAACCTTGATTCGACCCCCAGCTGCCCACAAAGTCTCCTTGGGCATAAATATTTTACACTACTAAATAATCAATAAGGCTGTGAGGGAGCCATGAGAATTAAAAATGAGACAGAGGTTAAAAAAGTTTGAGGAAGTACTTAACATTTCTGTTTGTGTGGGCTGTATCCTCTTCAACTGTCAGTGATGCAATCTTGTTATCAAAAAAGTCAATTAATCTGACTTTGTTTAAAGATCATGTGATCAACTAGGTAACCAAACAATGACAGTTTGGATCAGATTTTCAAACTAAAAATAGATTGTGATTAAACAATATTCGGATAAGAGGCTGAACAACACTACTGTTTTGGGACAAGCTTTTCCCAAAAAAGTTCAGACACTGTTGTGGAGTTTTTCCTGTTCTCAGGAATGTGCCTCTTTCCCTTCTGGCATGTGAGTACTTTTCCCAGCACCATATTTGGTATTAGAGGAGTGGAGGAAAAGAGGAGGAGAGAGAGAGTGGCTATAGCCTATTATGTCAGTGATGATTAAACAAACCAGCCCTGAGACAAAAACCAACCACCACTGTATCCACACCAAAAAAGGACACTCTTCTGAAGATGAGCTGCTTACAAGATAACAGACAAAGTTTATGGCAAGCTCACAGGCAGGGATGACTACAGAGAAACAGAACAAAGTTTAACAAATATGAGTTTTGGCAGTGTAATAATAATAGTTACGAGTGCATGACTGCCACATTCAAACACACTGCAACACACAGTCTATTCTTGTAGGCAGGTATCATTCTCTTATATGCATGTTATGGTGGTAAACTAAACGGTTAAAAGCCTCTTTCATCCACATTTAAGACAGATTTAGATGATACAAAGCCAACATGCGGATCACACCCTAAACACACCGAGATAGCCATCAGTTGATTTCCTCAAGCAGCCCCCTTTACACCGACTTACCATGAATCTGATCCAGGTTAAACTCAATCTGGAAAGGACAAGCAGTTGCAAGTGGAAAAGTGGTGAAACAGTACGAAAATAAAGAAGAAAAACTTAAAGCCTAAAACCACGGCTACTGTGACAGGCGGGCATAGAGCAGGGCGATAGTGGAGACAGGGCAAAGTATCGTCTGAACAAAGCAAGAGTGAAGGCATGCAAAAGAAGCAAGAATTTGTGTCAACACAAATTCTTACACAAAACTTACCGAGGATTTGATCTTCCGAGAAGTCGCACTGTTCAAAAAGAAATTAGGCTAATGAAAATGGTTCCTGTTGCGACGGTCAAAGCTAGCTAACATTTTCTTTAAGAAAGCGTTTCGTCATATTTTCTATGCAGTTAGGATCCCTGTCACTAGAAACTGTGTAAATAAAGCATATTTAGCTGTATTTTATCTAGTAACTGCTATTCTGATAAATCTTACTAGTAAAGTTGTCAATCATATTAGCTAACGCTAGCTTATCTGAAGTTGCACTTCCGCTAGCGAGCTGCAATCGAACCAAGAAATCCCTAATTAATTTAACATCTTTGCAAAATTAGACCTTCTTATCTAAACATTATTTTAAAAATCTAACAGTACAATATTGATGATTAATCTGTTTTAGTCGGATCGAACAAAAACCCACCATGGCTGTTTGAGCTGAGGTGTGTCCGAGGCGTCGGCTAAGCAAAGAATGTGTCGGGGGTTGGAGTACAGCAGGGGGAGAAAAGGAAAACTCGGACGGCCGTGCGTGATGACGTCAGACACGCATCACGTACAGCAGAGGGCGGCCCTTGAACGTTCATTTAGTCCATATATAGAAACCACACACTTTATGACATAAAAACACTTCCAAATCCAGCCATAAATGACCTATAAAGTATGAAATGTATGGAAGTATACAGCAGCCAGGCCAGGGAAACAAAAACAAGAGTATCTAGTCAGTAAAAGTGTCAGAATATAATAAGATATTTTTTATGTTATGTGAAGATACTGTATTATGACATCATAACATGCTGATTTCAGGTTAGAAAAAATATTTTTACATTATAACATCATATTTGATGTGACAATGACATACACACTAATAACGTGATAAACTTTATTGATAAGACACAAAGCGTTTCATGTTGAAGTATAGTTTATAACACCAGCCTGCAGTTGTATGCCTCCACCGAAATAATATAATTAGCACCTTTTCAATTTGTGATTG
The DNA here is from genome assembly GCA_029814645.1 of Fowleria isostigma. NCBI lineage: Eukaryota > Metazoa > Chordata > Actinopteri > Kurtiformes > Apogonidae > Fowleria > Fowleria isostigma. The sequence goes on along the minus strand of JAPTGZ010000026.1, from coordinate 22,716,193 downwards.
AGGTTGTTTACATGGAATAAGCACCAGGGTTACAGCCTCTATGGGACATATCAGTCTATAAAGTCACACAAATGAAAATCAACACTTGCAACACAAGCATGTGAGGATGGTAGCAAAGCATTAATGCAAAGTGTAATGTGGGCACCAGATGATCGGTAGCCTATAGTCACTCTCAACTATTCAACACATTTTTGATTAAAATTTTTACTCAATTGTCTCAAGCCTTCCTTTTGTTTTGTAAAGTTTTGTATTCAACAATTCAATTCTGTGACAAAGAAAAAGGAATCTAGTTTCAGATGACCATTACTGTGGATGAAAGAGCAAAAAAAAAAATGTGAAGGAGGAAAATTTACAGAACTGTGCAAAAGTCCTTGGATAACATTTGCTTTATTGGTTTTGATTTTGTTTTGTTTTTTCAGTGAAGTTGTAAAGTGCTGGATTATGTATGACCTCCCTAATAAAAATAAAATTATATTAGAAAAAACAAAAAACATTAGCTTTATTGGTTAACTAAAGCTATAATGAGCACACATATATCTCTCAGTCTTTGTATTAAAATAAAATTTTAATATATATGGGAAGTGTACAGCAGAAAACAATAGTTTCAGGGAAAAAAGCAACTTCTATAAATAAAATGGTAATATGTGGTATGACCTCCTTTTGCACTTAACATGTCTTTAATCTTTTGTTCAGATGATATGAGATTTATGGAATTCATTTCCTAATGTTTTACACCAGGTTCCATTCCACACGTCTCTTTGTTGTGTACTGTATGTGTCTTTAAAGGCTATGCACAAATTCCCTGTATTTATCTGAAAGAAAGAGAATGAGAAATAAATATGTACACCCATTTCAACCCTGCAAAAACACCAAAGCTAGGTGGCCCAAGATTTTTGCGCATTACTGTTTATTGTCATGATGTTAAATGCAGACAAACACTGAAATATATACTGAAAATATAACCTACTTTAATACAGTCTTATGCAATCTAATGCAGTTTTAATCCAAACATCTACTGTCAATAAACTAATTTAAACTGTTGATCCATTATTCCTATCAATACATGTAAATAACGTGTAAAATACAGTTTGTCATCTTTTCATGGTCATCAGCTATGACTGAGGCTCCGTAGTTACCGTGGAAACACTGTCATCGTCTACAACATTGATTCACCAGTAAAACCCATAGAGTTTGATTGACAGCGGACGGAAATGCTTGGTTAATGTTCAGTTAATATAGATATTAATTAAAAAATAGTCACTTTTTCAACAGTTTTCTCCTTTTGATATAATGATCATCAACTTTAATCTGAGCTTTTATGAACATCTACATGATGAGTAAATTGAATTTAGAAAAATACATAATTTCCATTGAAAAATGCAAAACACAGAGGGTAACATTCTAAAGAAATGGTGATAAATCACTTAAAAAAAGTTTAATATAGAGAAAAAATAGTTTGAAAACTGCCACAAAAGTCACACTGGGTCCTTATGGGTTACATAATAAAGACAGTGGTTTGATACATCTGTAGAATAACAGATATTTCATTTATTATCAAATGGCTATGGCAAATTAAACATATTGGATGACTGAATAGCTTTTGTAAAATTACATATTCTGATACTCCATTTACTTGTATGCTACTGTAAAATAATTAGAAGTTGGAGAAAGCTTTAATATAAATACAGTGACCAAATCCTTTAAGCTTGACATCTCACTATCTTTAAGTATATTCACTATTATTATTTTTTTACGTATACTGACATTTGGAGGGTGTTATAATGAATAGTCTTTCATTCACTGGATCTTTTGGAGTATATATAACAAACTGGGGTACATAAAATATTCCACTGAGTTTTTAGGCTACTAATCTGATGGAATCACCCACCTTATAAAAGAAATAGCACAGACTGGGGCAGGAAAGAGCCCTTTCCTCCCTAAGGAGGCCGGATGACACTCAGTGCCCCATTTATTTTCTTAGATTAGAATCACTCTCATTACAGTTTGATGCAGACAGTTTGATTAGACAGATTAGAAAAATTACTGCAGAGATTCTTGCTGACTGACAACGTGCAATGTTTATCACAAAACAGATCATTATTGTGTATCTTGGCAGGCAAAGATTGTAAAGTGTTACTACCGGCAGAAATTTTTATTAACGTAAGATTAGAAAGTAATATAATGTATATGTCCCACATTAGCCTTTACACAAATGAATATGAACTGTCTAATACTTAAAGTTCACTCACCTCCAGAGTACTGGGATCAAATGGTGAATCTGAAGGACGTAGCATCCTTGGCTTCAGCTCAGGTGCTGGTTTTGGACTTGCAGGAGTGGCAGGGAGGCAGGGGAAAGGGGGTCCCAGTCTGGGTTGTGCCACCGGTGAAGGTGACTTCTTAATGGAGGGTTCTCTTTTAGGAGCCATTCTTAGCCTTCCTTAATGCTCTAAACATAGACCGCTCTCAGATCTCTGCACCAGCTTCTGGTATAGCTGCTGAGAGCTGTGAAATAA
>JAPTGZ010000026.1:22700867-22711491 GCA_029814645.1 Fowleria isostigma | reverse complement strand
TTGATAAGTACTGCCTCTAAAAGTTAATCTATCACAGTTGGCAATATATGAAAGCAAAGTGAAACTATTTTCCTCAGAAGAACAGGAGGAGGTCTGGCCTTAGGATGATTCCAAGCTCATGTGTGTATTTGCGTATGAAAGTGTCCGTTTAACTGTGCTTCAAAAATCTAACATCATTAATCAGTGTTGGGTGACTGAGTGTAACGTCAGGGTTCAGATCCAGACTAGACTGACTGCTATTGGCGCCCCTCCACCCGCTCCCAATAATCGATGCTCTTCACTCCTCAGCGGATTTCGGCCACAATCCATCGCGCGCTCAATGGGCCTTGAAATCACCACTTCTGTGTCTCCGGCGTCAAAACAATAGGGACATGCGACCCTCGCTGCGAGACTAACGGCACTTCTGGCGCTTTAATTGGAGATCGAACACGCGAAAGGACGAAGAAAAAAAAAGAAAAAAGAGAAAAAGAGAAACACCTCCTAATGAAATCATGCAGATCGATCAAACCTACAGAAAACATCCCATACTGAAATAAAATAAACTGAATGTAAATATATATATATATAACGCACGTTGTGTTTTAATCACAGTATTCTGAAGTCTCTATGATTCTATTAGTGCTCAGTATTAGTTCTCTGGTGGCCTATTCAGAGGACAGCTGATTGCTGATGAGTCTGCCGAGCAGACAGATCAGTGTCAAACAGTTTAAGAAGATTAGTAGAGCCTCACGTTTTTCTCATCATTCGAACAATAATCCTCCACAAGAGGCTAATAATGGCGACACGAATATCATTTGTATACGTTCAGCTAGGTTATTATATGCTCTAAGAAAGAAAATTGAAATATTTTACTAATATGAAAGTCACCCTGTTTCAAAAGGAGTATGAAATTAAATACACTTTTTTCTCGCTTTTAATCCAGTTTGAGATAATATTTTTTTTAATTATTATTATTATTTTTACCGTTTTATTTAGTTTTTATTTTTGGTTTATGTGTCTATAACTTTTTTTTTTTTTTTAAGTTTTATTTGTCCTCATGTTTGCATATAGCACTTTTACAACTCTTTTAAATAGAGTTGGTATTGGACTGGATTAGAATATACAGAATAGCCAGTTACTACAGTCATTATTTCATTTCATTTTTTCTTCAATTAGTCTTTGCCTCCTTGAAGAAATGTTTCAGCAGATCCTCTGAGGTACCCCAACTGACTAATGAAATTATAGCCGTTGTCCCACCTAATGTCATTCAAAGTCGTTCCTGCAACAGCAAATCTCCAACCACCTGATTTATTTTTAATGATATTACACCCCTCAGTCGGCTGTGTCATGGTAATAATCTGGGCTGCTCCAGCTGCCTCTAGATCACATTAGCCAGGCTTAATATTGACAGTGCTGGACCTACTAAACAATAAGGCTACGGGATAGACAGCTTAGCGGCTGCTTAGCCAATGGGTATACTGCAGGAGGTGCAGGCCAGGATGCTCCAGTTCCCAATGCCCTGGAGGACTGGCACCATCATTAGACAGCTTCTTATATAGTCCCGTGGAGCCTTAAACCCACCACTACCAGATCCATACCCCACCCAGGCCCCAGACATCAAAAACATACTGACAAGGGACCATGAAACTAGTGGCAACTTGATTCCCTGCTATTCTTTCACAGTGGGGAAAGACCTGGAAGGATAGCTCAGCAGCTGCACCTTGAGCAGTATCCTGCTGTGACCAAGTCTTTGCATGGGGATCAAGATTAAAAAAAATAAATAAATAAATCACAGGCTTACCTTGTGACCACATGAAATCTAATGTTAGGAGTCTATCTTCAAGAAAACAGACAAATTACTAGAAGTGTTTGGATTCCTGCCAACAGAAAAGATAAAACTAAAATCTAATACCCAATTAAAAAGCTGACAGGAACCAGTGATGAAAGATGTTTTACTTCAGAAACTGACCAGTATTCTGGGAATTTTTGGTTGTTATTTTAAGTTGAATACACCAAGAGAAAGATCTTTTACAATCTGATTTGATTAGAAAAGTGCCTTTATCCGTTAGACTAATTTATGTTGCAGGCTTGTCTAGTTGCTGTATTTGCATAATGGTCACACTGGGAATCAGACTAGGCCACTTGTGGGACACTTGCACCTGATCACAGAGACACTATATGGCTCTTTGCCAATCACACCTTCACACCTCACATTCTCCCAATTAAACATCACCTGTATTTGTCTTTGTATTTATCTGGTTGTTCAACATCACTTAGATGATCCTGTACATTGAGGTTTTATCTTCTGTCCCAAATTGTTGTTTGGATCGTAGGGATTTTGTATGGGGGCCCACAGATTACCGTTGTTGATTAGTGGTTGGGTGTAATCCTTTCAGCCCCTCTCTCTCCAAAACACCCCTGGGATATGCCCGTCTCCCTGAGGACGGCAGCATGGCAGATGGATCCTCCTCCCCCTCTTCTGCCCCCTCTAGCAGCACACCCAAAAAACACTGTTGATGTCCTGGGACGGAGGTTGTAAAGTATCCTGAATATGAAACCACAGGCACCTTTGTTTAATGGCTCTCTCCCCACTTAGTGAGAATTGCCCTCAGGCCCGATTCCCATTCTGTAGCTACATTTCTGCCCAATTGGAATGTTTTCCAAATCCATTAGCCCAAAGGAAGAGGAATAAGCTGCAAACAATCTGCTCACATTGCTTAAATTAAATACTAGATCTTATCAAATCTTATCTTGTGATCAATTAAAATATATAGTGTCACAGTTATGTGGGTTTTCCAAATATTTGTGTTGTTAATATGAAGTTAAACATTCAATTAAAAGCAGTTGTTTGAAAAAAAAATGAGACTATATTTAGTTAACAGTTGAAAAAAATAATCCAAATACATTTACATTCTTAAAACCAAAGGGATTAGTTTTTGAGTGTACATTTTCATTCTGTAATGTAAAAGGCATCATGAATTTCCCATAATACCCATGTATTATGTGGAACAAAAAATCTATTTGCATCAGAGGACATGCATGCAGTGCAGCCTCTATTCATACAAAATATGGAGTTACAATGAACAATCAAACTGTATATTCAACTAAAAACATTTTTGGTACTCTTGACTATGATTTTTTTTTTTAATTAAAATATAAATTAGAAGGGTTTTGTTTGTAGCATTGTATTTGTTTACAGCATTTTTAGACCAAGTTTTTCTAGCAAGATTTTTAGAGCACATACTAACCTAATGTTAATATTCCAGTTATTCCAATTTATAAACTATCCATCCATCCCACTTGCTTAGTGCTGCATGCCCCCCTCCCCCGAAAAAATAAAAAACAACAAAAAAAAACCCAACCAAAAAACATAAAAACTGCCTTTACTGGTGCCGTTTTTATTTTATAAGCAGATTAGTCACAAGGCAATAATAGGTTCTTCAGAAACCAAGTGAAAACAAAATGGTCTAACATGGAACTGTCAGTTAATATTGTGTGATTTGGGTCCATTTATTGCAATTTGATGCTGTGAAAATAAAAAGGTCATGGGTAAAAAAATGTCTTCGTCCTTTTTTCCAGACAAAACATCACACAGCTTTCATGTTTACATAATATGTAGAGCTATACATTCAGAGTGACTCATAGGTCCTGTCTACTTTCACAGTATTGTATGTCACATCTACTACATAAAATACATTACCAACTTAAGTCTAAAGAAACACGTCATATTGCATTTAATGATATGTATTCCATTGTCTGTTGTGAAATATTTTAAAATGAACCCTCCCAATACAGGATTATATATAATGTGCAATGTATAGATAGAAAAAACAGATAAAATTAAAAGTCTTGAGCAACAATTTAGACTCATTCACTTAAATCTCATGTGTTATTGCATTTTGGTGTAATATAGTGTGTAGAACATTTATAATCTGATATGTTTTCAGACATAGTCATGGAAAAAAATATTAGATCATCAAAAGTAATCATAAAAAATGGTTATGCAATCAAGTACTAACTCCTGTGTGTATCATGTGACTAAAACAGACAGAAAAGAAAACATGGAATGTCTAAAAGCATTGTTTTTGTCAGTACAATGCCACAGATATTGATGTAAGAACTTATGTAATTTTGGTTATTATCAAGAAAACCATGAAAAATGGCTAGATATCAGCTCTGAAATTAAACTGTTATGGGCTATTTTTGTTGCTGTCATTCTTGTCCAAACAAAAGTACCTTTAGTTGTACCAGGCATTAAAATGAACAAGAAATCAAAGAAAACATAGGGTGGTCTAATAATTTTTTCTGCGACTGTAGAAAAAACCCCCACTCAATTAGCGACTTGTTGATATTCTAACTCCATCATAAGATTTAACTTAATCAAAAATACTATAACTGAATGAACACAAGAGAGTTGACTGAGTTTAAATGTCAATGACTCATGATCGTGTGTGTGGTGTTTCCGAGTGTGTACTGCAGAGTTAGTATGGCTGTCAGTCTCTCCCTCAGGAAAGTCTGCTATGTAACCATATTCAGCCTCAGTGAGCAGCAAATGGAGAGAACTGAGCCCTGGGATTTCTTAACACATACAAACACACACACCTCTAAATGAAGGGCCAGAAACTCTGTGATCATCGGTGAGACGGTGATTGGAAGTGTTGCTCAAGGAGACTGTTGAACCTTTACAAGGACTTCATATAAAACTTTAAACCTGCTTACAAATATACCACACGGAAAAACTTTTTATTTCAACAACAATGCAATTTCACCTCTCTTAGTCTTTCTACTCCGTGCCAAGAGATTTCCCCCCCACCCCACATCACACTGCTTCACAAATCCACGCTCCCTCCATCTTTTATGATCACTACAAGGGGCTCAGCTTTCAGGAGCGTCCCAGGCAACATGTGTGTAGAGCTTTAATTCCTATTGTATTCGTGCAGTCTTGGTGAGCGCGAGTGTGTCTGCGTTTCAGCAAAAGGAGGAGAGGGAGACAGAGATGAAGAAAAAGACAGAAACAAGGACCCATCTGTCAGCAGAGAAGCACGAATCCCTCCCATTCCACTCAGAGTCCCAGGGGACAAGAGCGAGAGACAACTCACTTGTGGTAGTGATTTTTTTTTTGTAAAGAAGAGGGTGACCTCCATTAATGATAACAACGGTGCTTAAATAGCTAATGCAAGGCTGGTACTAATTTGATGAAATCTTTAATCAAAAACCTATCTCTGGCAAAAAAAAAAAAAAATCTATCTCAGTGACAAACAAGCAAACCATTTTCAAGAGAATAAAACTAATTGCACCTTTCTGTTCTTTGAAAGTCTTGTTAGAGTCCCTATTGTTTTATGTATTACTTTTTAATGAAGTTTTACAGACTAAAAATAATACAAACTGATCCAAAGTTAGATTCCAACTGTGTGCTGAAGTGTTCTTTGTGACCTCTTTCAGAACATTGGCTTTCTATGTTACTTAAATGGGAGCAGGGCAATTCCCCTCAGTTCCTGAGCCTCTCATTTGGGAGACTGACGAGATTGTGGGAGAGGCAAGGTTCAAATTCCCTATGCATGCTGCAGGTGTAGTGGAGGCCATGCACAGGCTCATGGGACACAAGGGTAGGCCTGTGTGTGTTTGTGTGTCATGGGGTGCAGAGGGGTGTAAAAGGGTGAATGCATGTACCTGGGGATCTCTAGGTTCACCACATTAGTCTGGAGGTTTTTTTTTTTTTTTTTTTGCGGTACAAGGGGTTCTCAAGGGGGTACACAAACACACACAGACACACAATGACGGGGCAGCAGGGCTCCTCTGTCCACATTTGTGCCTCTGTCCAGGAGTGATGAGGGCCGTTGGCGAGGTGCGTAAACGCCGCTTCAACAGGATACATCATTTTGAGAAAGCGAGTGACGCGTGAGCATCCAAGCAACGGATGCCTCCACCCCCCGACGCTTCCTATATCCAGCCATCTGTTCGGCTCCGTTCAATAAATCGTTGGATAAGTGCCTGTTTTATGCGATGTTGCCGATTAGCCACGTGACCATTCGTCTATTTGTGAGACGTGGAAACGTGTCGCACACTTGAAAACAAGACGCGTTGGCAAAGTTCAGTGTCTCAGTTCCTGAGTCTCAGTCACAGCTGTGCGCAGTCGCGCGCACAATGGGATCAGTGCGGGGGCACGTGCGACTCGCGAGACCCCGGCTGTAATGGCCAGTGTTGACAATGGACCCCCTCTGCGACAGGCTCCGAGCGCACGACGACCGGCGAGTGGTTATTGTGCCGTGGCATTTGTTGTGAAAACTAGTAAAATGTTCAATATTGAAATGCGATTAACAATAAAGACCAAAGTGTTTATGACACACCAGACTCCTCTGTGCTGACATATAAGTCACAACAATAATCTAAATCAGTGTTAAGAACTAACCAAACTAGCATTTCGGGGCAAGAAAAGACTTGAGCCAGTGGTAATTTTAACAACGTTATAGACTATGTATCAGAAACTTACAGTTCTCCCCACTCCTAATCATCTAAGTTTAGGATTAGTTTTATCTGACAGTCCAACCCACAAGACTGAACTACGTGTAAAATACCTGCATGTACATCACAGCACTAATCGATTCAATTATTAGGGAATTCATGTAGCTACAATATGACGTTAAATATGGAACAAGACAACTGGGTGAACAACGCACACACCTGCTCTCTGCACAGCAAGCTGTCAAAATCATTTAAACGCGCACATGGAAGAGCGTCTCTTTACGCAGCAAAGACTACACTGTGGTTAATTAAGTGGAAAATTTATAATCCAACCGACTAATGAAGAGATAGACAATCGATTAGGGTAGTTAATACAGCGCGAAGCATAGGCCCACACAGGATTAAAACAGCACAGTGGAGTTAGTGGCCACCAGTATTTTACAGTTATTAAACACTGTGACGTGGAACGTCCAAACGTGACCCTGCTCGAACGCACAGGACACCTACTAACACATTTAAGGAGTAAAACAGGATGGGGATGAAAGGACAGCCTTTAGGACAGGAGGGAGTGGACAGTTTTTGCAACAATGAAATGTACACGTGAACAAGTGGAATTAGGTCACTTATTAGAATAAAAGCTTAAACATAGTATGAATTTAACTTGTTCCATGTGCGTGATGCTGAATATGTTCACAGTAGTTTTCGGTGCTCGTTTGGATTATTGTATAGGCTCCCCTCTTGCAGGGCGAACCCCCTCTGTTTTAGAACCTCCCGGTTCACTAATAAAACACTGGCTCAGCGTCCACCCCGGCTGTGGCCACGAGCCCGCCACGCGCATTTGGAAGATTTGGCCGTGGGTGGGGCGCCAGGGGGAGGGGCTTACACGGCTAAAGACAAAATATCAGCCCAGTTGTGCCATTTGGAGATGAAAGTTCCACGCGCACTGATGGCTATCTGAGGGAACACAGGAGTTAAGGACACTGGTGCATGAGCGACAAGACAGACGCACGACTCTGGACTAATTACTCTGTTCAGTCTCTGCTCTTAGAAAAGTAGCCATATTTTTCTGCTATTTTACGCACAGGGAGCAGACAACCCTGACAGGTGAGTTATCTAAGAAAGATATAAGGACGAAAATCAAACTAAGGAAAAAAGATAAAAAAGTACATATTATGAATTATTATAAACTAAAAATATATGATACCAATAAAAAAACTGTCAATTGTTTTAGAATTAAATCTGATTAATAGAAAATAATGAACCATTTCAGATCAATTAAATAAAACTCTTAGCCTATATTTTTGTTAGTTTTTTGTACTAGATTGTCCAGACAAAATTGCGTCCTCTAAGTTACCAGGCTACGTTATCTAAATTAATAAATTCCAATAATCCGTCCCACTTTTACGCACCATTTCACAAGTAAATAGGACAACCTTTGAAAACAAAAACTAATTCTTTGGGTGAGATCTGCGTCTCCTTGTTAATTACAAGATTATATATTAGTTGTTTTAATGTTTAGTCTGTCATTTTACTAAACAATGTAAAGATTTCTCAGAAATCCCCCCCAAACAAATCAATTTTTTTGTAACCTTAGATTGAGTGAGCCTGTGCACATGTTTGTTGATTTGTGTGTTACCAATTTAATCTTTGATCTTTATATGCTGGCTAAATCCCGTCGTGTCCCAGATTGACAGCGTCTCTACAGCGGCTGCAACAAAACAGCAGGGAGCCATTCAACCAACTCATTCTGCGCAGCATCCCCTAACGTATCATCAGAATATCTGATTATGATACTTCTCCATGAAATGTCCAAACAGTTTTGATAGTGTCAGAGACACTGCTCTTTATAAGAGTGAGCTGTCCACACAACAGTGCTGAAATGAGGAGGAAGCGAAGATTCCTCCGTTTCTGTCTCCAGTCAGTGTCAAAATAAACTCAATCATTGCATCAGCATGTGGGGAAAGGGATAAAGCATTTTTCTTTACTTTTATTAAATTGCTTTGTTTCGTGTGTTGTGTATTTTCAGATCAAAATGATGACCAAAACATTTGGAAAAACTGGGGATGTGAGTGAGCTAGTTAGCTCCCTCAGCTGGCTGGAGGAGGATGGCAGCTCACAGGATGGAGATGAAAGCCCAGAGATGAGAGGACGTCACGGCCTGACTGTAGGTGGCCGGATCCACTCCTGCACAGAACTGGGCAGTGAGGATATGGAGGAAGAAGAGGAAGAGGATGATGATGAGGAGATTGGACCACATGGAGAGAATGCTCCCAAACGCAGAGGCCCCAAGAAAAAGAAAATGACCAAAGCTAGACAGGAGAGGTTTCGTGCTCGGCGGATCAAGGCCAACGCTAGAGAACGTTCACGTATGCATGGACTGAACGACGCTCTGGATAATCTTCGCAGAGTGATGCCCTGCTACTCCAAGACACAGAAGCTGTCAAAGATTGAGACTCTGCGGCTTGCCCGCAACTACATCTGGGCCCTGTCTGAGGTGCTTGAGAGTGGTCAGTCCCCAGAGAGCCATGGTTTTGTGGAGATGCTGTGTAAAGGTCTATCTCAGCCCACTAGTAATCTAGTGGCTGGCTGCCTGCAGTTGGGATCTACACCAGTACTGAAGCTGGAGGACAAGTGTGGAGGCCCAGGCATAGGTACCATGGCAGGTCAGGCTGGACATCCTCTCAGTTTCCCATCCCCAGGCCTTCCAAGTCCCCCCTACGGATCCCTGGAGGCATCCCACCTCCTCCAGATGAAGGGGTTCAAGGGGCCCACTTATGACAACCCCTCCTCAAATGAGTGCAGCAGCGGCACTCCACCGTACGATGGGCCTCTGACTCCCCCTCTGAGTATCAGTGGCAACTTTACCCTGAAGCAGGAACCCTCTCCCCATGAGTCCGACAGGAACTTCACATCCCACCCTGGTCACCATGCCCACTACCTCTCCTCTCACCATTACTCCACTTCCACTTCTGGCAGCCTAGCAGGAGGACCTCAGGGCCACCCACTGTTTCAGGCTTCCCGTTATGAGCTGCCCCTGGATGTGGCCTTTGACTCATTCACTTCCCCTCACCTGGTCACTTCACAGATGGGCAGCATCTGAAACATGTGAAAAAGAAGCAGCGAGTGAGTCCACAGTCACACTGGCCAGTGGACATATGTTGTTACTGTATAAACTCTGTAAAGATTGGGGCCGTGGTACTGGCGCTGCAGAAAATGGTACTGAACGCTCAGAGAGACTTCACCTCAGCTCAATCTACCTGATAAAACATGTACCCAGAAATTTTTATATTTTATTTATTGTTTTTATTATGGTCATATGTTGATATTTGGATTATAATTATTTTTTAATAAGTCATACCCTCAATTGTTACAAAATGGAACTAATGATTAGTTGACCAAATATCTGCATGTATGCATCTCACAGGTGCTTCAAGTGCAGGGTTAAAAAAACAAACGACACAATATGACAGCTTTGTAAGAAAAGTTTGCAGAATGATTTCAAAGTCATCCAACTGAAGCCTGAACTGTGCACTGGAGCCTACAGTCAATGTTTCTCCCACCATAAGAAAAGCAATGCATATTTATATCTGTATTTAATATTTATTTTGATAACGTCTTGTCCTTTTTTTTTGTATTTTTCACAGCACAGCTTTTGTTTCACTGTCTTCTTGGTTTGATGTCAGTCACTCGCACCTGTACTGTATTTAAATTATTTATTTGAGGTCTTTCAGGTACTATGTTCATTTGGTGTAACAATTTTTGTCAGATGATACGGTTGTAAATATCTTGCTGTTTCGCACTTAATTGAATAAATATTCTTATATTATATGCTATTTCCATAGTAACAAGGCTGCCACGTGTGTTCTGTTATTCTGACAGTTTGTATCACTGATAAGGATACTTGGTGAATACCACCTCCAAAGCTGAATAATCCTGTATTTCAATTAAATGTCCTCCTATGTAAAGGCCTTTAATTTAACCTTTAGGTTAAGTTTCAAGAATACTGGTGCAGATATTGATGTCCAGTCGTGTTGATGAGCAAACTCACAAATAAACAGACAATTAGTTTAGAAGTTGACATTTTAGCTTTGGTCAACTTTAAACATACACACACACACACACACACACACACACACACACACACACACACACACACACACACACACATATATATGTATAAATA
>JAPTGZ010000026.1:22682154-22700767 GCA_029814645.1 Fowleria isostigma | reverse complement strand
CACACACACACACACACACACACACACACACACACACACACACACACACACACACACACACACACATATATGTATAAATATATATGTAAAAATAAATCTATACAGACATATGATCAACTAATATCACAAGGCTTTAAGTTGTTGTATTGGTGTTTTTGCTCTTCTGGGATAAATATTAAAACTAAAATATAAATACTAAAGCTGTAGACAGTGACAGAATTATAATTTATCTTTGTTTTTTAATTTTCTGTAACTTCATTTATAAAACTAAATACATCTATCACTACTTATTTTAATTACTTAACATGCCATCCCTCTGCACATACAGTCCTATACAGTAGCTGTGTGGATTACACAAGCAGGAACATTTCCGAGTATTTTAATATCAAGGCATTTATATAAACAAGAAACTTAATCTTTGCTTCACAGCATCGGTGGTGCCATTGCGTAAACACTGCAACAAGAGACTAGTCATGTAATCTTGGACTTAAGAAAAAGAATAATTCAATAGCCTTAATTGTTTTGTTTCACAATAACTCAGCGTGACACCAACATCAAACCAGGGAATTTATAACTAAAATAACCCGTGGGGATACATGAGAACTTTCCTGCTATATGTGCTGCAGGATGTGTGTATGTGTGTGTGTGTGTGTGTGTGTGTGTGTGTGTGTGTGTGTCTGTGTGTGTGTGTGTGTGTGTGTGTATTAGCGTGTGTGTGTGATGCCATCTACAAGCTTGCTCCGGGGTTTCTATCAGGTCAGGCAGGAGGCTGTTGTGGGCCATGGGAAAACTGCTCTGGGGAACAGGTGAATGTGTCACAGAGGCCTTTCTGAGTCTCTATCGTTTGTCGTCTCTCCCACATGTCCCATTTTCCCACCTCGTTCATGCCAAAGCACTGTAGGGCAAGAACTCATTATCAACAAATTCACCCGTACCAACTTAGAAAAAGACCAGACTATATTTAGAGAGGTGTATAAACATGAATAATACATCTCATATAGTTATATCATGATCTGAGAAAACGCTATAACAATACTTTTTGAAGCTGATCATTTTTCTGAGGCGGTGACATCTCTTTTTCAGATAAGCATGACACAAATTAGCGTGGGTCCTAACACATTTATATCACTCTAATGACAAAAGTCTCTGTTTTGACTTTAATGACTGTGTTTATAGACGTGATGGCTCTTAAGGTAGACAAAAGGAAGGAGTGGCAGAGTGTAAAAATGGAGTGGTGAGAGCAGGCTCTGGTGTGTACAAGTGTGTTTATCACTGTGGCCTTTTAGGCAATTGTAAGAAGGGGGAGTCGCCTCAAAGGGTGCTGTCCAAGAGGACTCCCCACCTCTTCAGCTACCTCTCCAAAGGTTTGTCATTTCCAGTCCTGGCAACAGGGGAGAAAGGCTGGAGGAGAAAAAGGGAACGATTGTTTTACTGGGCGCCGCTGGTCCATTGTGAATGCAGCCTGTTCTTTCTCTTGACCTGTGACCTGTATTGTTGCGGGGCTTCTAGTTTGGGGAGGGCAGACAGCTGGGGGAACTGCAGGGGGCTGATGGACAGCTGGGCCAATTTAAGGGGAGAGAGATAGAGAGGAGAGGGTGAGAGCATGAGAGAGAGGGATGAGAGAGGAAAGGGAAAGGGGAATTAAGAGTGTTTGGGGGCAAAATAAGAGAAGAGAGCAAAGAGAGTGAGAGGGCAACAGGGGTGACAGAGGTCCTCGCTCCTCATTGAAATGTCCTCTGCTTCTGTGTGTCGGCCCAGGCATAGGAATGACACATAACTTTACACACATGCAGACATTTGGCCAATGAGAAAAGTACTGGCAGAGTTAGCTGGCCAACACCCTCTTTGTGCCTTTGCGGTTTTGTTTCAGTAAAAACGACTGGGGGGCGGGGTATTGCGGATTATCCTCTCCAAACACACGAGAGGGTAGATATAGAAATAATCTAGGTAAATTAACTCTGGATGCAAGATTACAAAATAAAGAAGCAGGAAGTGTCTATAGAATGGTGTATGACTGAGGAGAGGTAATTTGTATCAAGTAGTTTTAGAAAAGTTTAAGAATAAAGAATAATTAAAAATGCATGGATCAGCACCTTTCACTGGTACAAACATTAGAATTAATGACGTACAAATAATACGAGGACAATTTAGTGCATGGCGGAAATATGCAAAAGTACTTTATATTGCAGCTGGCAAAGGTCAACAGAGTTTATCAAGTGGCTTCTATCTCTAGTAAGGCCACGAGTGTCTCTTAATGGGAAAGGAACACATGCTCTGTAATGCCATCTTGGCCGAGGGGGCAGGGAGCAGAGCACAACCTGTAGCTCAATCCCTTCAGGGACTGAGGTCATGTCAGATGTGATGTCACTGCACTTAAAATCCTGATTCCTCAACTTTCTGTCACTTTTTCCCTGTTTCTTTAGTTTTTCATTTTGGGTATCATCAGTGTATCCTGGTATTAGAAGTTGAAATGTTGAAACAAAAAATATATTTTGACTACGAAGCATGATGACAAACAGAAAAAAATAAATATGAGTGTCATATACATGTTTTTAAGGGATATGACAGCAAAATGGAGTGTGAATTTTTCTCTTTCTCTGTCATACTCATGTGCTTGTATTTTAGTTTGTGTGCAGCACACTTAATCCATGGGCCAAACAAGAGTGGCTCCCACTAAAATGAAAAGGTCCTGATCCATAGGAGCTAGATGGAGGGATAAAGCATTGTGATTAAGATTGTATTAATGGGGCCATAGGAGGCTGGAAGGCTTTAATCAGTGTCTGTGTGCCGGTAATCCCTCTGCCTTTAAGCTGAGGCGAACACAGTGATCCCCCCCCACCCTCCTCCTCTTGGACTACAGTGCACACACACACACACACATACACATATACACACACTCACGCCTCTGTTGGGAGCGTAGGGATATTGAATGCCCAGGTTGAGAGGTGGAGCACCATGCAACGGAGACGCCCTAGACTTAGAGGAGCAGCTGGTAGAAGAAAGACTGAGGTTATGGATGGAGAAAAATTTGGGCAAAGGAAAACAATAAAAGATGGCAAGGCTGGCGTGGTGACAACATGAACTGGAGGAGGGGAAATTACAATGATGAGCACTGGGCTGGCCTTCAGCTCCTTATAAATAAAGTTAATCTTCACTTATATACTTACATAATATTTCCAAAATACTGTAGAGAAGATGGTCATGGCAGATGCAGGAAACTTGGAGGGTATAAAAGAAAGCAAAACAAAAGCAACGTTAAGACACATTTAAGATAAGTTTTAAAATAAAATTCCCAAAAAGAAAACAATTACACTATGGAAGTTCTTAAAAGGAAGACACACAAGGACCCACTTATTCCAGCATCAGAGCAGGCATTTTCAATCATTTATGAAACTAATCCAGCACCACATTTTACTATTTACAACTATAAAAATAAATGATAAAAAAAGATGAAGTAGAGCTTAAGTAATTAAAACTGCAAAAGAGTGAAGAAAATGGCCTATATAGAGTATATATCTAAAAAGAAAAGCAAAATAAAAAGCGGGCGAGATGGAGAGCAGCCCTGTGGACTTATTACCTATGGGAGTGGGTTTTAAAGGTGACATTGTGTGCATGCGAATAAGGGGTGGGCTCTCTCCTCCCAAAATTCTCTGAGAGTATTAGGGTGTAGGAGTTAAAGAGCTTCTAATGGGATCTGGATGCTGTCGTGTTTACCCTGGCCCCCCTCTGCACGCCCACTGCATTGTGGAAGTTGCACGGCTTTGGGACACCACAATAGGCCGAGTGTAGGGACAGATGGAGGTCCCTTTCGAAAAGGGCACAAAAAAAAGAAAAACAGCCAAAGTAGGAGGGCTGTGGTGTCTGAGAGCGAGCAGCTAGTAGGCCCTACTGCCAGAGACGTGGGAGAACATTACATGTGGAGGAGGGAGAGGGTAAACTAAAAAGGGATTTGAGTTTCTACCTAATTATAATGCAAGGAAGAGTGTAACTGAGTGTCCCTTTGCTTGGGTAATCTGTCAGTAAATTTAGTAGGATCTAGCCTCATTCAGATGGCTTTGGTTCAAGATCACTGTGCACACTTGGCTTCACATCATCAGGCCTGTATATACATGCCAACCTAATTTTTTTTTTGCTTTGTATATTTTTTTTTAATACAGACAGGTGAAAGACAGAAGTTGTTTAAATCCCTTACAGCGCTGCTCAGATGTGCTAATATGCCGTGCATTTGGTCTTTGTTTATGAAGGGTTAAACCAGGTCAGGCGAGCGGGTAACTGCTGATGTCATTCATTTAGGGCAGGGGAGTTGAGGGGCATCATGGGAGAGGGTCCTGTGATAGATGCTGATGAGGATATGGGGGAGAAGCGCTGGAGGAGGGTAGAGGGAGGTACCAGGCGCAGGAGCAACAGATGGGGCCTGATGGAAAGCTCAGGTTGTAAACTTTCTGTTGGTAACATCTGTCAGTTTGTCCATCTGCTACACTCACTGTTTACAGTTTGTTTAGCAGAAATTCATTAATTAGGAAACTGCAATAGAGGCGAAACGGCGTAAACCCTCAGCCATAGTACATTAATGAGATCAGAGAAGACCCAAATCCAGTGCAATTCAGACTCCTATTAGCTTAATGACTCAGTTTAAATACATTTATAGGCTTATTCTTATAACTGCTATACCATTTGGCTTGGGGTGCGGGGGTCATATGAAAGCCAGCCCCACCTCAATTATGATCCAATCAAATCACTACTATTGCACCATTCCCACAGATAAGCTCATCTATCACATCTGTGCCATGCTGGGATAAAAGTCACGCCATGTCGTCCTTTGTTCATTTTCTGGAGCACACATAAATAAATGGATTGACGCAGGGTGTGTGGGCATAAACCCTGATTAGAGCTACATTAGCAATTACTGTAAACACGCTCTTCATGATCTGTGCAGTTATGCAAATGCCACATCATTTATGCCACTAAAAACCACAAAGTGCTCCTACAATATAAATCTTATATGTTATGGATGCTTTTGTTATATTCCTGAAGCCAAGGCAGAATTAGCTGAATAATGGAATGTCTCACAATAGTGTCAGTTTAAAAGACCAGAATCAAGTGAAATAAAACAGTTTCATTAGACATGTTACATCACCTGTGGGTTTACTTTTTCAGCTAAAAATATTCTCCCTTCAATTTGCTCTGTAGTGAGCGGATAAAAGAGAATTAAGCAGCTGATCTGGGCCCAGTGGCCAGTGTTACATTAGACATTAATCCAAAACAGTGGAAGGTTGGAGAAGGGATAGCATCTTTAATCCTGCATTCCATCTAGCCAACCCTCCCATCAGACACGGGGACACTCATTTCTACAAACTGTGCTCAACTTCATCTCTTTTTTGCAACCGTAGAGGTGTCTCAAGACCTTAAAAAATTAGAATAATTTCAGGGTTATGGTCATTGCAGCATGGTAGATCTCACTGTGGGTACAAACTGCATGAACATCTTTTATACGGTTGCCATTGTCAACTCCATCCAGCATTTCCTAAACCTCAATCCCTCTCATAGGGTTAGGCTAGTGTCCTGGTGAGCCTTCTCAGTGCAGTCCCCTTATATGTAACAGATGTTACTGGGGCAACAGTTGGTATTGAAAGGGAGGGGCTTCAGGCCATCTGTCCAGGGTCAAGGTTTGAAAAGGGGTGGTAGAGATGGTGGCACGTTCAGGAAAATGGTAAGTATTTGGTTGGAAAAAAAAAAAAAAAAAAAGGGAATATAGCTCACATTGTAATCCTGCTCAATGTGTGCTTTCATTTACGATTGCCTTTGTAAAGGTTTGGGGAACTTCAGGATGTGTGTGTATTTGCTGAGTGAGAAGTACAGTTCTAGTTGTCCACAGCACCATCTTGTGGTTACACTCAAATTTTCTTTATTAATATTTCAGCTTGATATAACATTGTGACATTGAATTAAAACTATAAGTTCATAACCAATTAATGTGTGCAATGCAGCAGTAAAATATTTCCATAATCTGCTGTGTAGAATCATCAAGACTCGGACAGGGATTTCAATCTCTCAAGTGTACGGTCAATGTCATCCCGGAAATCCGCCATCTTCTTATGACAAATTTTTCTCTAGGAAAAAAAAAAGAAGCAGGGGTGAATAGCTGTTACATAAGTATTCAAATAAGGTTTGACGTCATTGTACTTTCTGACACTCACAATGTACACCTTGAGCCTGTTCGCTTCCATATTAAAGTATTCAGCCACCGTCAACTCTCTGAAGTCTTTCTTCATGGTTAAGAATCCACATGTAGGGGATCGTTTAGCATGTTCAGACCTGGCCACAAAAGAAAAAAAAAGAAAAAAGAAAAAAGTAAAAACGTATCAGACAACATGAAGTGAACAAAGGGCAATGCTCATGTCTAACCTCATTCTAAATGGATAATTGGTGAATATTCTATGTGTTCCATCTAGAAAATTAAATCCCCTAGTGTAAAATTTAAGTTAAAAATGTGTTGCACATAGACCAGTTTGTAATGTAACCATTAAGTTCTATCACTTTTCTGACAAATCTTTTAAATGAGTTAAAAGGAGAGTAATAAAAAACTGATTTTAAAGCAACAACGGGCAGGAATGATAATGCCATTTTCAGTTCAAAGGATACTTGAGTACTCTAAAGGCATTTTGTCCCACATGGTCATAGGAGAATACATTCCGTTTCAACCCCTTTCATATCTCTCATATTGTATAAGTTAATTACAACTTCATAAACTGTATGTCAGAAAAATCCAAAACATTACCTCCAATCCACTTTTCATCAGTTTATCTTACTCTTGATGAAAAGCATCATGAAGCTAAGAAAATATGAAAAGGATCATTCATGAACCGACTGATAATCAGACTTTGCTTAGACTAGCACGTGTTGGAAGTGTCAGCTGTGGTGAAACTACAATACCCTTAAAGTGAACTACAAAAAGCAAATCTTCAATATATTGCACTATGAATTCCAGCATTCTTTAATGCAGGGTATGGTAGTGGAGAACAAAGGTTTACTTTGATGGTTGTGATTGAAATAAAGATAGAAAATTAATACAATACACTAAATTTATGCAAGATAAGCATAAAGCTACAAATTAGGTCAACAAATCTACGAATGTACAACTAATCACTCAAGATTACATGTTGAATTGAACAACATCTACCTAGTTCCAGATCCAGTTCACTTGTCAAAAGCTTCATTAAAGCATCTGCGTGTGCTTAATTTACCGCTGCAAACTAAGCACAAGCTCTGCTACCGCTTTACATTTTACACCTACAGCCATGTCAATATTCATCTATATGTTTGAAGTTCAAAATACATCAGAATATTAGACAGTTGTGGGGTTTGGAGGATGCATGTCCTGTTTGATGTTCCTGCCAGTGAGTGAATTGTGGAATGACATTTGCTTCCGTCCTTTAGTGAAGGTTGGTCCAGTGTACTACAGTGGTTAGTATAAATGAGTACACCCCCCACAGATTTGTCACAAAATCTTTAGTTTTCTTTGAGAGTCAACATTTTTCTATGGGACACTATACAACATATCATGTTCCCAGTTAAGGAAATGTTCTATAAAACTCAGTTTTGTCCAGTTTTTTTGAAACTGTGCTTATATTTGAGATATTAATTCAAATCTTATTTTTCATAGGGGGTGTACTCATTTAAGCTGACACTGCTAATACTGAAGGAGGCACTTGAGCTCCTTTCCTTTGCATTTAGAGAATTCAGACAGCGCTTAACATGACTGAACTGAGATACACTCCATTAGAAATCTTCTTAAGCAAAAATGACTGAGTTTGGATACACCCTGCTACTAATTAAACCCCTGTGTGGAAATAGATGAACAAGAATAAACAAAGCTGAGCACGTTTTGTGTACAAGCTGTGCTCATAATAGAGCAATATAATAAAAAAAAAACAGCGAGTAACCTAAATATTGCTTTCCTGTGCATCTGTTTGATGACACCATTATTTCACAATTCAAACACAATGAAAATGCTTGTCACATAAAACGAGGACGTTCATACTGCAGTGGTTGGAGCTGCACTTAATGGCACATTTATGCCTTCACTTTTGTGAGTATTGTGAGACTCTAGTGTTAAGTGTACAATTAGTATGTATAGGACACAACTACAGTCAGACTGATGAAAGGCTGAATTACTTAAAAGATCTCAACATTATTCAGTAAGCGTATGTAGAAGTGAAAAGCAATTGTAAAGGCCTGGGAAAGTGGACATGCTCTTCATACCAGGGGTCGTCATCTGGTTCCCAGCCCTCCAGCTCAATCAGACAGAAGAAACAACACACAACATCAGGCGCATTCTCACTGGGGCAGTGCACAAACCCAGCCTTGGCCATCTAGAAAACAAAAACCAGTGGTCAAGACCAGGGGTGTCGAACTCATTTTAGGTCAGGGGTCACAGTCAGCCTATTATGATCTCAAATGGACCAATTAAATATTATATGGCTTAATATATTATTAATGCCAAACATTTCACTGGTCTAGAGTGTGAAAGATAACTGTTGGAACTCAGAGGCAACAGATCCTGGGACTAAAGACTAATTATTTAAGCAATTCCAATAGATAAAGCTGAGGAAAATATGACGGAATCAGACCTAAAATACATTTATAGATCAAAGAATACCATTGTTTCAGTCCAACCAACTAGTGTGTATAAAAGACAAAGATGAGTCTGGGCTCTGAGGCCTGTAATAAACCTCATGATGAACAGAATCAAGGGTGAAAGGGCATTTATAGGTTACTATGACAGTACAGCATTTTACTGGTCTGACCCACTTGAGACTGAATCAGACTGTGTGTGGCCCCTGAACCAAAATGACTTTGACATCCTTTATCTTCAGTGTAAATTTTGCATTTCACAAGTTCATCCCATGGGCCGAGTTTGACACCCTTGGTCAGGACAGTCGGTGCAGCATTTGTTCTAAGGAATCAAGTCAATATTGGGTAATCCAATGTGCTGGTGATAGCTCAGTGACATAAATGCGAGGAACAAAAGGCCCCAAGCTGAGCTGTCAGTGAAAATGAAGCCAGAGCTCATCTCCTTTTAGCTCCTGGAGGGTCAGAAGCTGGGTACATGGCAGATAGTGTTGCTCCTTCATTGGGGTGTCAGCAGCCAATCCATCATGAGGAGAGCAGAGTGGGCTGCGGGTCTGTGCTGGAGACACCTGATACAATGAAACAGAACCAAGCACCTGCTTAGCCGTAAATCAGACCGACTGTCGTAGCCTTTGATAAGAGGCTGGGCTGGGTTGTTGCTGTGTAAACAAGGCTGAGAGCAATAATTCGTTCGACTAACCGCAGTAATGTGATTTGTAGGTGAATGTAACCGAAGCTTGAATGAAAAACACCGTCACATCCTTTTAGTCTGTCTTCATTAGATTACATCTTAGTCCAGTTCACTTTACCTTTTCAGGTGTGCAGTTGCCGTCTTGAAAAGGCCAGTCTCCAAAGCTCTGTTGACGCATGTCGTGACAGTACATTTTATCGAAAGAGGCAAACCTGTTTCTCAGTTCCTCTATGCTAGCCATATCCTCAGCAAAAGCAGCCTCAATAGATCTATATTATTGTATTTAAGTTTTTGTTGAGGTCAGTGACTTCACACACGATATGCTAACTGTAATAATTCAGGCACAGAGTGGACACCTGTGGTCGGTCAGAAAAACAGATAATGGTCAAGCTGAACAAGTTTAAGGTAAGAAATCTCGACTGCGTATGCCCACGTACATGTGAACAGGTTTATTGTGTGTCTAATTATGTGAGTTAAGTGAAAACACCTGTATGCGCGCCCCCATCCAGACTAAAGCGCCATCTGCTGACAAATGGTGGATTACAGGGTGTATGATCAGCCATGGAACTAACTACCACTCATGGACACTCACTCTGGAAGCACAGTAAGTTTATTACATGACGACTGCACTCCGCACATAAGACACAGTGGCATTTTTGGAGAAATAACCAACCATTATGTTTACCCACTCACAGGTGGGAAGAGTCAGCTCCATAGGAAACCGAATGGAGTATTGGCATCCTCCACACTGACCACAGGAAGTAGGTATAGTAAGGATATAAAACCACATGTTTACAAATTTCCATTTAACATTATAATGCAATATCACTTTACACCTCTGGTTTATATAACGTACATATAATTGTGATTGTACAAGACAAGTTGCAGGAGGCTCAGACTCCCCTTCCTGGCAGTATCTGGAACAAGATAGTTATTATAGAGTAAATTAATACTAATGTTAATTGTTTCTATATCTAAAAATACTTATTTTGGATTTATAGATCCTCAACTACTTTTTATTCTTCTACTAAATCTCTAGTATTGACTCTGGTGTGTCTGGTGAATATACTGTGGGATATGTGTGACTGATCCTTATATACAGTCACAGAAAACATTAGACCACCATATGTTTTCCTCAATTTCTTGTTCATTTTAATGCTTAGTACAACTAAAGGTACATTTTTTTGGACAAATATAATGATAACAACAAAAGCGGCTCATGCGACCCCCGTGACCCTAGTGAGGATAAAGCGGGTTCAGAAAATGAATGAATGATATCTTACCATTTTCTGTGGTTTTCTTGATGATAACAAAAACCACATAAATTCTTACATCAATAGTTATGACATTGTACTGACAAAACAGTGCTTTTAGGCATTCCATGTTTTCTTTTCTGTCTGTTTTAGTCACATGATACACACAGAAGTTAGTGCTTGATTGCATAGCCATTGTTTCTGATGACTTTTGATGGTCTAATAATTTTTTCCATGACTGTATACTGTGAATATTGTATGGAGTTTCATACAGCACTTAACACATCTATTAGACCACCACCCAATGCAAAGTTTATGCCTGTATGTCACAGATGCCTAAAATTAAGAGCATTGTTAATTGCCAATGTCACTTTTTACATTTCTTTAATCGATAATACTCCAGTATATAGAAGCTGTTTAACTGAAATGATGGTTCTAATGCTAAAGTATAATTATTATCATTATCCACAAATTTTCAAATTTACTGCATATTATTATTTCTTGATTAAGATGTAAGATTATAGTTATAGCATTCATGACCAGAAAAGAGTAGCTTTAGTGGTTAAATGTTTGGAAGAGAAACCCAATGAGTTGAAATTAAAAATGAAAAGGTGAATTCACTTTTAAATTCCTCATCCTTGTTCAAAATGACAAAACATCAAGAGCTCACTGAAAATGAAAAATTAAACTGCCTCATGATACTGGACTGTCCTGAGCAGGCAGTGTAATAAATATGTTAAGCACTACTATACATTTTTACATTATATATACAACTTTTTTTTAATAGTATATGTCAGATCCATGCAGTGCTATATAAATGTCATGTATGATTTCTGTTATTATTACGTAACACTTTTTCCACATGAATGTGTTATATAACTGCACAGAAAAAGCTAAAAGGTATTGTGATTGAAATTGCTCTTTGAAATCTGAATTAGATGGAATTGCAGCTGCTACAGATATGAATACTATTCAGAGGTTAACGGTGATTGTCCACGAGGTGTAAACTTTACTGGCATGTTTATTGCAGTGAGCGGCAGGGACAGTCCAGGCCCACGGTGTGTCAGTGTAACTCTATCCCTCTGCCCTCTTACTGCCAAAATGTGCTTACATCTGTAAACTGTGGTCTTTTTCAACCTTCTAACCTTCACTTCCAGTACAGAGAGTGCTTACAAGGCAGAGACTGTGTGATTTTTACCTATTTATGTATTAAGGTGGCAGTCCATGTAAGGTGATGACGACTTATTGAGCTGTAGATTCAGATTGAACCAGACAACTGTCGTATACGTGTTGACATGTTACTGTAGCTCCAGATGCCCTTTAAGGTGTGTGGCTGCTTTCTGCAGATGCTGCAGAATAGCGTCTACCTCCGAGTTTCCTCGTGTGTGTGTTACTGTTGTCACTCTGCATTTTTCCGTACATTCAGATTGTTCACAGTTTCTCTCAACTTTCACTCTTTCTCTCTGCGCTGATGCTCCAATAAGTAGGTGTCATGTTTACACGTTTGACCTCCTTAATCCCAAACAGTTTTTGTGTTAAATGCGTTGGCCTCATATGTTTCCACAGTGACAGCTTTTGAGAGGTTTTATTTTGCTTACTTTCCCAACCTGGATGCTTCCTCATGAGGGATAGTTTTGCAGCCGTTTTGACTCGGAGAGAACCACTTTTCTTTACCACTGGCCATTTTTCCTAAGCTGTAATATCTCTCCCGTCAGTACCTCACCTCATCTACTCTTCTTACTTTCATTGACATTTGACTCCTGATAACGTCATAGACTCCCTGCAATTGCCTTCAGCTCTGCTCTCCTCTTCATCAGACACAGCTCCCTTGACTTACTAGGGTCTAGTGTGATTAACTGCTGGAATCTCCTGCTCTTGATTTGTTTTCACACAGGCCTGACAGAGAGCGAGCGAGAGAGAGAGAGAGAGAGAGGGAGGAGAGTGTGCAGAAAGGTAGAAGGGAGGTCAAAGAGGTTTATGGTCTCCATTTCCACATGTCCTTTACATTGCCATCGTGGGTGTACGTCTGAGATATTTGTGTATGCAGCTCTTGGAATGTTTTCAAATTAACGGGAATAGCTGCGCATCTTCACAGTCATTTTTATCCCTGAGCAGTTTTATGCTGGAAAGGATTTCTCAGAGGACAAAGTTGCTTGCTTCTTAGTGTGTCAGCACAGAACTGGAAACTGAAGTCACACAGGAAGGGCAGCAAGAGGACAAGAGGTGCAATCAATGTGGAGCTCAGGTAAGACAAGAACAGCTACTAATGATGTGTCTGCCTCCATTTAAATGACATTTATTTTACACCCATGCTGTGTATTTGTGACTGCATGTGATGATTATTGCTTTTATTTGCTGCTAAATGGACTTTTGTGGAGATGTATGAAACATATAGAGGAAAAGCTGATGTCAAGAGTTGTATGCGTGTGACTGACAGATCTTCATGCTTGTCATTCTTAACTTAAATATATTCATGTCCAAGTGGAGCTGACAACTGTTGTTACAGCTCCACCTGTTATCTGCTCCCCACACACCCACACTGAACACCACTGGCTCAAGCTGATCATATCTTACGTTTGTTTGTGTATAGCATGATGATGTGTTTGTGCAGCAGGCTACAGAACAGCATTTTTATGAGCGACAAAAAATGTGTAATGTCCGATGAGTACAAGGACAAACCATTTTTAGTGGAGATAATTGAACCATAACCTCAAATCCCTCTGAGCTGAAGAATGTCTGACATATAAAAATAGATCATGATGTGTGGATAAGAACACTGCTTAAAAAAACAAAAACACACACACACACGCACGCACACACACACACACGCACGCACGCACGCACGCACACACACACACACACACCACATTGCATAATTATAACTAGGAATGCAAATGTGTGAGTATTCAGTGTAGCGGGTAGGATAGCAGGCATTATTTAGCAAAGTTTGAACAAGCTTGAATACAAGCAGCAATGTGTGATCTGACTGTGGTCGGAGAGAAAGACATCCTGTCCTCCAGTGCTGGTGTAAAAATGGCAGAGATGTGTCAGAGTGACAGTCAACATCAACATTCTCTATCTCTGTAGGCAACGGGGGGTGGGGGGGGTTCATAGGACAGACACACCCACCTGTGAGCACACATCCCCAAAATCTGAAATCCATATGACTCACTTTCTTTTTCTGTCTCCTCTCTAAAGAAGATAAATTATTGATATTTGGTCAGTGCACCACATAAACAGTCTTAACACTCAGTATTACTGTTATTTTTGTACATATGCATATTGTTATACATTTTGTAGGTCCTGTTCTGTTTATATTTTGTTCTGTTTTTACTGCTTTCTCTTTTGCACCGTAGGGGGCAGTTTGCAAATTATGCTGGTGCAATGACAATAAAGAGTTATCGTATCAAATCTAATTTTATCATATTATATCTTAAGTAAAATGATATGCAGAGTGACAATGGAGCTAACTAGTGATATATACAGTGCATGCAGTTAAGCGTCAACTTAGTTTGGTTTTATTTTGATTACATAAAATCAGTAGATAACAGAACAATACGACACGGACAAACAAAATTTTCAGCACTTGAAAAGGAGTGGGAAGAAATATAACTTTTAAACTTCCACCTCCTTTTTATAAACTACTGATTAAATTGATTCAGTTTCCTTTGTTTTGTTAAAACACACAAACATAGTAACTTTAGGTTTTTTCAAAACCTGCTCATACTCTGACATCCATCCACTCCATAACAGGTAACGTAGAAGGAATGGGCTCTATGTCCAGCTCCACTACTTCTTGAGCTTCAGGTGGCTCCTTTTATTTCCTGTCTTTCATTATTGGACACACTGATTAATCCAGGTGTGTCTGCTACTTCCTGTTGTGACTACTGATTAATTAGGCATTATTGTATGACAAGCAGTTATTATTAAGCATCATACCAGTTAAATCTGAATATTTTTTCCAAACATTTAACTTAGATACGACAGCCTCCTAAATTATTGGGTAGTTTGAAGGAAATGCGTTTGTATTTTTGAGTTGAAAACTGACGTTAATGCACAATGCACTTTAAATAGTTTTCTATTCTGACGTCTTTATTAGGTTATTTTTCATTATAAAGGGTATGTTAGAAGGATGGTTTAGAGCAGGGGTCTTAAACACATAGTCTGGGGGTCAAATATGGCCCAACAAAGGTTCCAGTTCAGCCCACGGGATGAAAGTGCAAAAATTACACTGAAGATACTAAGAGTCAAGATTGGACAAATCGTTTTAGTTCAAGTTCTACATACAGACCAATGTGGTAAAATAATAACATAATAACCTATAAATAATGGCAACTACAAATTTTCATCTTGAAAAATTGTCTGGAAAAAAAAATGCATGTGAAAAAATAGCATTACAGAATGAAAATATTTACATTTACAAACTATCATTTCACAATAAAATGCAAGTAAATTCATAAAAAAGAGCAACCTGAAATATGCAATTTCAACAATATAATGCCTGTTATCACATGTTTGTGTAACATTGTAATGTATATGTATAAATACTAAGTTGAGGCAAAATGTCAAAATTGCACTAATTTTTCTAATGAAATAAAAACAGGTTATTCACATCTTTTTTGCAAAAATGTAAATAGTTTCATAATTTAATGAAGGTTTTTTTTTTGTACTAAAACGAAGAGAAAAACTTGAAGTTGTCATTATTTATAAGTAATCATGTCATTAATTTACTGGTCAGGCCCACGTAAGATCAAACTGGACTAAATATGTCCCCTGAACCAAAGGGAGTTTGAGGCCCCTGGTTTTGAGTAAAATATATATAAAAAAAAAAAAAAAAAACCAACAAGAATACAGTGTTCGTTTATCTTATTTACATCGACTTCATTAACATAACCCGATAATTAAAGGCACATAATTGTCCTGTTAATTTATACAACATGAAAAATCCTACATTGTTCCTGGAAGTAATTAATGTACAGGAAACAGTACAGTGGGCTACATTTCCTCCATATATCCACACCTGATCAATAGTCTAAATTTAGTGTGATGATTATCCCTCGCAGCTGCAAACTGATATGCTTAACAGTCAGATTGCAGGCTCCGGTCAGTTGAAGGGGAATGCAGAGGACCTTTCATTACTTCTCAGTTGGATTACTTGTTATCATCTATGCGTGCTCTTAATGGTGTCATTAAATAGTGTGAGCGATGACAGGCTCATTCTTCTGATATATAGACCGACAGTTGCCACACTCTTAAACATTATACAGTTTCATAACAGGTATTTATTACTGGGTAACTTTGGAGAATGTTTTGCTAAATTATTTGGGGAAGTGCAAGTATACTGCCTGGAGCTTGACTGCCCTGTAACCTTTGACCTTCATAGGCAGTGTCTAAATTCACCACCACAGTGCCAGGGAGACACCCAGTGCGTGATATATGACCCGCGTGTCGACTCTGTATCAACAGAAATCCTTTTCATTACCGGCAGAGACTGTCGAAAAGAAATAAGGGCAAAGTCATGTTTCTGGAAAGTCACAAAGTGCCTGCAGGCCTCATGAAATATGAGTAGAATTTATGATCAACAGAAGTCGCATTTTGACATCGCATTTGAGCCATTCTGAGGAAGTGAGTTACAGTCCGCCTCGAAGTGACTGCAATTCTCACTGACTGCAGATATACTGGGCTACCTCGAGGGGAAAAAAGTGATGAAGACAGATCACAGCATTTATTATGTGAATGTAAGAATCTTTCCTTCAGATTTGATAAATCCTCCCAAGGCTGTCGCTGCATCTCAATCTGAAATGGTCTTTTTCAGTCCGTCATACTTAACACTTACATCTTTGATTCTTTACCCCTTGGACACCTACGAGGAACAACCCATATATACAGTATGTTTCTACTTCTACCCATGGAACATTTTGTTTTTCCGGTGTCTTGTTTCTTTTTCCAGTGGCTACAATTGTCACTACTTCAGCAAACTTTGGGAAAACCAGTGAAATAAAAAAAAGCAAAAAACAAAACAAAACAAAACAAAAAATTTAAAAAATTAAAAACAATAAAAAAAAAAAATTAAAATAAAGATTTAAAAAATACAGAAAAAAGAAAGAAATTAAGAAAAAAGAAAAAAAGAAAGAAAATGTATCATTTCATCCTATCGATTGGCCTAGTATGTGGTCACCCCACCTACCACAGCATCTGTTACATTTGAAAAATGGAACCTGTTCTAATGGTCATCAAATTACGTTTTTAGTGAAGTAACAAAACTCGTCATTAAGGGTACGGAGAGGGTCGTCAAATGTCGTCTTTATGGGGAAAGAGTTGACATTTGACTTGCTGCACCCAGACTTGGTACACTTATGTCCAATTCACCCCTCTGCTAATAAAATCAGTTACAGTAATGATTCAGACATCAGCAACTTTGTCAAGTTTTGCTGGACACATAGTTTTTTTTTTTTTTTTTTTAATAAGATCTGAGAGGCCATGAGTACCAGCTGTCCCTCATGTGTGCCTCTGTGCCCTCATTCTCCCCTCTGTGTGTTGACATGACTCACAGAGCGCATTAGTCATCCCAGTTCACATAGGATCATTTTCCAAAAAGGCTGTCTATTATGAGGGTTGCTAAAGCAGGCATACTTAGACAGATTCTCACCAGCTATTTACAGGAACTCAATCATGTGATGACAGACTTATACCAGTAGAGGGCAGCACAGGTTAAATACCAATAACCATCTAAATACAACCATGTCTTCAATATAAGTCCTTCATTCTGAGGGATGAGTATCGAATTCCACTCGATTATTTTTGTGTTGTGAAGACATACTAGTGTGAATCTGACTTACATCCTTCGCTAAGTAGCTTACACCAAAATAGTATCTTCAAACGCAAGCCAAATCCTGTTGTGTAGTTCAACCACTGAAACACTGTCCGCACTTTAGGACACATGATTAATTAATTAACTAAACTGCTTCTGTCCTAGCCTGAATGTCAGACCTCATAATGTGATTTTCTAAAATGTTTAATACTCATTTGATCCACTAATCCTATCAATACATGTAAATAATTGGTGTAAAATGCAGTTTGCAATTTTTTTCATGACCATCACATATAACCTATCTGGATGTTTAGAAGCTCTGTAGGGAAAGTGGGAAACACCGTCATCTTCTACAACACTGATTCACCAGTAAAACCCATGGAGTTGGATCAATGACAGTGGATGGACACATTTTGCAGAGGAAAATGTCTTTTTCTTCAGTTTTGTCTGTTGTAGATGTAATGACTCTCAAATTTAATCAGATTTTTGAATGAACATCTAAATAATTCATACATTAAATTTAGGAAAATACCAGATTTTATTTTAAAATGGAATATATATAGCATAATATGAGAGTAAACGGTGATAAATTACTTAAGAATGGATAAAAATAATAATTACTATATCCTGTGATATTTTCTTTAGAAATTCAATATAGCAGCCTTTCAGTGCGACCTTTTGATATTTAGTTTTTTGAATATTGATTGTTTCTAGATCTTCTCAACAGCAAGTAATGAGAAATTTGGGAATTTCTTGTCATTACAGACAGCTTATGCCATTTAAACTGTATCATGTGTCTTTTATCACATTTTCGCTCACATTTGACTACAAGACCCTGGTGGCTTCAAGTCACATATTAGGATAAATGTTGACTTTTCACAACTTTGTCATAGTAGTGCCATAATCTTTCCTAAGTTCTCTGTGATTAACAAGAGTAGATGAGAGTTGACTTGACACATCTTGAGGCTTTCTGACTCTCAGTAATTTACAGTATTTATATTCTGCATGCTATGAAGTAACTTTTTATATGTTATAGTTATCAGTTTTACTGTTAAAAATGTTATCTAACGACATCACTATTACGACCCGTGTATTTAATTTAGACTTCAAGGCGTAAGGCGAAACTCTCGATTTACCGGTCGATCTACGCTCCAACCCTCACCTATGGTCATGAGCTCTGGGTCATGACCGAAAGAATGAGGTTGCGAGTACAAGCGGCCGAAATGA
>JAPTGZ010000026.1:22666341-22682054 GCA_029814645.1 Fowleria isostigma | reverse complement strand
TGGGAACGCCTCGGGATTCCCCCGGAGGAGCTGGTGGAAGTGGCTGGGGAGAGGACTGTCTGGGCTTCTCTGCTGAGACTGCTGCCCCCGCGACCCGGACCCTGATCCGGCTAAGCGGAGGACGACGGTACGGTACGGTACAGCTAATGTTTTAAATTGAGCATTAACTCATAAAAACCCAGTGTTACTTTTATGGCAGTTTCCAGAAGATTTTTTTTCTCTCCGTTTAACCTTTGTTAAGTGATTTATCACGATTTATTATAATATTATCCTTGGTATTTTACCTTTTTCAGTGAAAACTAGGTATTTTCCTAAACTTAATTTACTAATCATTCATGAAGCTCAGATTAAAGTTGAAGATCATTATATCAAAAACAGAAAAACGGAAGAAAAGTGACTTTTTCAACAAAAATATTATTAACTGAACATAAACCAAGTGTATTCATCCACTGCCATTAATCAAACTCCATGGGATATACTGGTGAATCAGTGCTGTAGAAGATGATGATGTTTCCATGGTAACTACAGAGCCTCTGAACGTTCAAATGTGTCATATCTGTTAACCATGAAAAGATGAATAACTGTATTTTACAACAATTATTTACACGTATTAAGTGGATCAACACTTATTAAACATATTAGACCAGAAGACAAAATGTGCCTCAAAAATAATCTTTGTTTACTAAAACTATTTGCCAAATATGACTGTAGAAACAGATGCACACTGAATTACAAGAAGCACAATTTTGGAATTTTTATTCAGCCAAAAACATTCACAGAAGAATAATCTAGATTTTGCAATTTTTGGATTTTTTATGATTTTCAGAAAGAAAACCTTGATTAATAAAATAATTCAATATGTTTTCTAGTCCTTCATATCTGTATAAATATTGTATACTATATTAAATGTATAATGTGCAGCAGTGAAAGTTGTTCATTTCCATCTGTTATATTTTACAAAGAAGAAGAAAAACATACATTTTAATGTACTAATATCTCTATTAGTAGCCAGATTATTTTTCCAGTGTCTGTAATTGATGTGACATTTTGAATTCTGTGCAAATAACTCATCACTCCCCAGCTCTGTAAACGTGTATATATATATATATATGAGCTGTATCCAGTGACAAACCTAATAGTGCAATTTCCTCCCTCCTTTCCTCTCCTTTTCCTAGCCCTCCTCTCACGTACCTGTCCAATAATGACATCTGTCGTCTCCCCAGTGGCTTTTACCCCAGACCTTTCTCACCACTCCTCTGCCCTGCTCTTCCCGCCCACCTCCATCTTGCCTTTGGATGATACAGTATCTCCATGCTCCGATTTCACCCTCTCATCATGACATCCATTAAAAGTGGCGCTGGGCCCTGGGCCCCCGTTGGCCCGACAGCACATTAGCACTCGGACCATTGAACGCCAACAAGGACTGGCTCTGAATTATTGATACCAACACAACTAATGAGGAAACCCTATCTGGGTTCTTTTGCTGACAACACACACACACAGGTGCTCGTAGACAAACCCGCATCCTCCGCTATATTGACGATAACTGCAGCTGCTAGTGCTACCTTTTCAAAATATTCTCAGTGCATGTGCCAGCTTTTGCAGGAAATTTGTTTTCCTCAATGATGCACAGTGTTTACAAACCATTCTGATCCATTCTAAGATGATGGACACACATGCCACTTCAAAGAAACTTTTTATTGCTATTTCAGTGGCTCGAGTTTAGTCATGTTTGTTTAGAATTCAGCTAAGAGCTAAATCCAAATTGTCACCATACACTCGATGACACCAAGTGTTTTGTCAGTGGATTTTATTCCAATTTACAGTCTGTTAGATATCATGTGGGTGTGTGTGACTCTCAGTGTCTGTCAGTGTTTACATACATTAGCTTAAATGTGTGCAGTGGAGCTGCTGTGCAGAGAGGTACTGAAGGTGTCAGCCAGCCTCCTTAGTATTCACTCCAACACCCTGTGACTCACAGCCTCAGCCTGAGAGCGTGAGAAGGGTGGGGGTGCAGGAGTGTTGGGTAGAGATAGAAAGGGGGGAAAGAGAAACAGAGAGCAGGACAAGAGGAGTCACTATGAACATCAGGCAGTGTTTTCTGTAGCTCCAGGCTCACGTGTTTGTAGCCGTGTGTTTGCAAGCATGCCCGCCCAAAGGGATTAATTTTTTGACAGCTTTGTTAAGCCTTCTCTTAAGCGCTGAGCTTCTCAATAACATCGTGGTTGTGAGATGCTCAGAGGCCTCATTCTAGATTTTTTAGGATTCCTTTTCACTTGGACATGAGAGGCAGATTTAGGGGCTTCATGGCATGGAGCAAATGGACCCTAAGCTGCTGGCTGTAAAGTTCATTTAGTGGCTGCGTTGTTGTGGTCCACTCTTTAATTCTCTGCAGTCATTTCCTGTGTCCAGCTCTCTGTCTGTCTTTGTCTCTATATTCTGTCCTCCCGGTCGTCTCCTCTTGTCACTCCATGTCTCTTCATCCCTCTGTCAGTTTGTATTTAGTTTAATCTCTGCCCCTCCTTCTACTGCTTCCTCCGCTCTGTCGCTTTCCATTTCATCTCTCTTTTTTTTGCTTGCCACCCCCTCCTCTCCACTCCCCGTCTGAATTCCATCCCTTTGACGAAAACACAGAGGTTGATCAAATGTGTAACCTTGCCTGGGCAGGTTAAGAGATGGAGGCAGAGCAGGGGAGAAGGACACAGCCACAGAGATAAAAGGTTAATCCTTAAACAAGTCCATGCGCACACAGAATCAAAGGGCAGAGAGGGGGAGGGGCAATAAACAACAAATGCAATAAACAGATCTGGCAATCAGCCTCTTTATAAGAAGGAGAGGGGTGAGGAGAATGTAGGATATTGAACCAGTGGTTGGGGGAGACAGACATTTTCAGTCAAGCTCTGTCTCTCCTTCATGACTTCCACTCTGCATGATGACAAGTGTCTGCCGCTGTTCCCATTGGTTGAGGCTGCCACCAATCAGAGCAAAGGCATGTAAGGTGCCTTTAGGTTATACCCAACCCCAAAAAACAAGAAGCAGTGAGAGGGAAAGGGAGTGGGGAAAGAGTGTTTTACAGAGAGGGAAACCAAAGGACGCACTGGTTTTACACTGCATTGAAGATCCATCTGAGGCTCCACTGTGAAATGATACAGTTGAGAAGAAATTGCTTGTCAGCTTTTTGTTGGAGTCCAATGCAATTCCTCCTGGCTGCTGTGGAGGAGAAGAAGATCTTGGCTGCGTAGCCTCCCCTTGTGATTGGCTGTTACACTTTAGGCTCCCCCTCCTCTCTCTCTCTAACTCCCCCTTTATCTGTCTCTCTTTTTCTCTCCCCACTGCGACCAAACCCCCCTCATACTCTCCTCACACTTACCTGAGCCACAACTGCAGAAACGCCTGACCCCCCTCCTGCACACACACACATATATTAACACACTCGTACTCTCACTCACACACTCTCAGCTTTTTACCTGGAGAGGGGCAGGCATAGGGACGGCATGTGCAGCAGCAGCAGCAGCAGCAGTCTCTCCTCACATCTAGTGCTGCCTCTCTGAGTTGCCTCTTTCTGGAGAGTGGAGAGGAACTCTGAAAAGACATTCTGGTGCCATTGTCCCTTGGTGAAAGCAGGGGAGACGGGGGAAATTAAGGAGCGCTTGTCAGCCCAGGGACAGCAAAGGCAAAAGACAGCATGATTTTAGGTGAGTTGTTGATTTTTCTGATTGTTATTGTTGTTGTTTACTGAGACACATGGGATTTTTGAGAGGTCAGTCATGTTGTCGGATCACTAATCCCTACTTAAACTTGGTCACCAGCTCTTCTTCATTATCAGTCTGCTCTGCTTGGGTTCCACACAAGACATCCGTCAATACTGAGCACGGGGGGGAAAAAAAAGATCTTTAAATCATGGTTAGTGCTTGTAATTATGATAATAGCCATTATTATGGCAGGTGTGAGTGATGACAGGGAAGGTCAAAGTGTTTGGAGCCGCACTGTATCATTATTGACTGTTTGGTCACATGACTGGACTCCACCATTCTCCTGTCTCACTACAGAGGTGAAAAGACATTTGATTTCACATCAGTCCACGATGGACTGATGTTTATTGGAATGTTAATTTCTGCTAATGGTCACAACAAAAATAATTCAACATATATTCCCTCATGTGATTTATTATACCTCATTATTTTCCTTATAACCCTGCTAATCAGTTATTAACAGAGATTTAATCACGCAGTAAATATCTTTTTAACAACATCCAGAGACTGTGTGCGATGGAGCAGCGTATATGTCTTTTTTACAGGGTTGTTGTGCTCTGAGTCAGCCAGCTTTCTCCTTTAGTATTCTGGTCTCATAGTGCCCATGTCTGAGAGTGGGTCTGTGTGGTCTCTGTGCTCTACATAGTCAGCTTTTACATCCATACAGGAGTTGGATGCATTTTACTGCACATTCAATGATATGACCCATTCTGGATGTACCACTGTACTGCATTTTAATAAGCAACGCAGTACGAGTCAGCTGGCAAAAGTGTTCAGGAGATTGCTAATTTCTGGACGGTATTGTCTCTGAGACTGTGTGTGCGTACTGTGTGTGCTTTGTTTTAAGTGTGTGTTGCTATGTTCTCTGCCGGAGAGGCCACTTTGTTTTAACGCATGCCTGGGCTGATTCAGGCGCAGCTCTGCTCCTCTGCCCTCCCGGCAGGCATGTTTTTCAAGCAGACATCTCTAATGATTATAGGGAGTCATGTAGTCTGAGGTGTAGGGGTTTGAAGTGTGTGTGTGTGTGTGTGTGTGTGATGAGTATGTTTTCCTGTGAGTTAAAGGCTCAAACTAAGCCACTGAAGTTTGTGTCTATTAAAATTATAATTTGATTGTAAATGAGTAACTTTGGCACTCACTTAAATTTGTCCTAAGTATAAATTGTTATGTAATTTTTTTTTTCATGTATTAATTGGATCTGTTACTCTTTTCTCTCTCTCTTTCTCTCTCTATATATATATATCTGCTTCAGTTCCAGTATCTGTTGCAGGTCACAAATGACATATTACTTGCCTTGAGCCTCATCTAACTTACTGTAGACAAGCTCTGTCTTGCAGGTGGCAACATTTCACATAAATGATTTTTGGCCAGTGTGTGTTACCAGCATTAGGAGTCAGCTGCACCTGGCTCACTGTAACAAGCAGCAGGTAAAATCACCCAGCAGACTAATGGTTTGAGCTAAAGGTAGTTATTACTGAATCTATTTTAACTCCTTAAGGCAGTTATTACATTGAATCTATTTTAACAGTTTGGAATTTCGGCTGTGGCAGAAGTAATAAAACATGGAATGTGCCTCCTCTTTTGCAGTACTATGAGTTATGCCTTTCAGAAAACACTGAATACAGTTCAAGCAGATGTTTTTAAAGGTGCATTTTATTGACAGGCTGAATAGTATGTTAGTAGTACTTTACTGTAGCTCGAGGTACTACCCAGTCTGAGTATTTTTCATCTCGACTAATAGTCTGTAAAATATTCCCTCCTTCACACCTGCCAAGAAAGCTGACCTAGACTCCTTCATATAACATTGTCTCTCAGATAAGTATCTTCCATTATTTCTGTCTGAACGTCAGATATTAGATCAAATTTTTCTGTGTCTAACTTTCTGCTCCATTTGCATGATGATGTGGCTGCTGAGCAATTTGACATTTCTGGATTTCCTTCCCTGAAAAGGGTAATGTCATTGTAATGACCTTTACATTTCTGACGCTAGCTAATCGAGACCTCCCCAATCACGAAGTTTCCAGATTTATCCCACCGATATAAATTGTCAGATTGCACTGATAACATATCTCTGACAAACGGCGATATAAACAGATTTAGACTGCATGTGCTTGGTTTGTGTGTGTAAAGTGCATTTGTCTCCAGCTGTGTCTGAATGGCAATTTGCCTTTTGCTAGGCAATGTTTTGAATGACCTTGAGGAAATACCCATCTAATGGTGCTGTGTCCTTGATGTCGTATTCACAAGTCCATGATAACTAGCTTTGCTGACAATCCAGGGTCCTGGCAGACATCTTTGGCCACGGGGATGGTGATGACAATCCTGATGCTGATAATGGCAATAGATGTGTGGTTGTGTTATACAGTGTGCACTATAGAGAGCTGCAGGCAGCCAGCTCTCTGCCTAACATGGGCTCTGCACCAAGGTATTAGACTGCTGCTACCGCTGTGTGTCTTTGTGTAACAAACTGTGTGTATGTTATCTGGGCAGAGAACAGAGCAAAGTAGAAAGAGAGCAATGGCAAGCTAATGGAGAACATGATCACTGGGCTCCTGATGAAGGAAAACTCTCAATTGACTGTGGTGTCGTTGTTATCACCTGCCATGTGTTTTCAAAACCTTCTGCTCTTTTAGGTTCCAGATGCTTGGAGGCAGCTCCTGGTGTGAAACGATGGGTGCCTGATGAGCAATTAAATGTTCATGGGACATTTTACTTTGTTAGCTTTCAGTGTTCAGACCTTGCATTACATTCTAGTAACCTTTGAGCAGCACAGCAAGTAATTTTTGCCATAATGCTAATGTTTACCAACAAAACTTCAATCCGTTGTTCACTCCTCAGAGGGTGTTTTTATGATGCATTTACACAGAAACATTGCAATTCCAGCTTGTAACACCTGACAGTACTGGATGCAGTACAACTGCATCCAGAATGCCTGCAGGAAATGAATGAATGTTTTAGACTATTTGAGCTGGTGTATTTGCATATAGCGTGAGGAGGTGAAATCTGATCATGAGTGAGATGCATGTGGAAGCACATTCTAATGCCTGGTGTTGACAGATGTACTTACAGCTGTCCACTCGTGATCAGATCATGACAAAATGCATGTTAAAGCCATGTCTGAGCAGGGCTTATATCTCATTTTATATTCTTCCATTTGCACACTTTCTTTTAATATACTGGGCATACTATGTGTTTATTTTCACACTGTTGTATCCAGTGAAACTTTTGAATGCAAATGGAAAGATTATTATCAACAATATTTGACCATGAAACACACTGGCTCACTTGTCACTGATCTTCAATTCAGTTCTCATAAAAACAACCATACTTTTAATTTCACTGTCTCCTATTTGTAAATTGTGCCGCCATCTGCACTGATGATAAGTCATGTCATTGCCACTGTCACATTGTAACGACAAACCTGCTTCCTCAGGCACTATTTTCAAAGGTTTTATGCTTTTTTTTTTTTTTTTTATGTTTTAGGTTTTTTTTTTATGTTGACCATTTCCCCTTTTTTGACCTATTTGACCTTGTGGTGCAATGAATTTTGCCAAAATTATCTGTGTGTGTGCGCTTTAAGTATGCACTCAGATACAGTGTTTCTCAGAGGTTTTGGGTACCTCAGTCACTATCAGGTCATATTTTGGTGTTGTTTTATGTCTCATCTGTCTTGTCTATTTGAGTCAGGGTTGACCTCCCAAATTCAGGGCCGTGCAGTCTATCGGTCTCTTTGTCTTTTGGTGCCTGCTACAGCCTAATCTGTCTTCATTAAATCTGTCTCTGTGTTGACCTGTCTGCATAGCTATTGCTCATTCTTTTTAACCAGCTCTCTACTCCCCACCCCGTACTCTAGTAACCTGCACACTCACCTGGTCCAGAGGTCAAACCAAAGAGACACTGGAGAGTACATCTTTAGGCACATCAGCAGTTCTTTCCCATTTTCTCCATGACTGCTCTGCTCTCTTTGTTTATGTCAAAGTGACACAGTAATTATAACTCCGTAATGAGCCAGATATTAGTATGCATGGCACACTTTGTCTTTAGGCTTCTTTGCATACCCAACATATCATTTGCATGCTTTAGATCAGTCTAAACTTCAGAATTCTGCATGCGGATGCATTATGCTGATTGACTTATGCATGTAGAGCTCTAGTTGCTTTGGCAATACTTAAACGCAACTTTCATTAGTGATTAACACTTGTGAATGCAAAATATGACTAAAGCTCTCTCCTGCTCACTCTGCTAAAATGGCTTTTCAGTTACTTTGTTTAAACTAAGTGTGCATTTTTTAAATATTTTTTTTGCAAGTAGGACATTGGGTTTGAATTTCATCATTTTTGTCTTACAGAATATCTCATTTCCCAGTAGTGTTTTTTTTCCCCCTGGTGTGCGTGGATGGCTTTGAGTTAGAGCTATGTGATGGCATACACCACTACACTTGACCCATTTCACCTCTAAATAACTCCTGAATGTGGCACAGCACTCATTGAGAAGAATTATTCCCATTATAGTGATTACAATAGGCCACATATCTAAAAAAAACAAAAAAAAACAAGTAAGGATGTAGGCTGAACTGACAGTCATCTGAGAGGAAACCATTGTCTGAGCAACCATGTTTTTCTTATGTGACATGAATGTGCTTACACGGGCAACCGGGGGTGGTTCAACTCCTTTATGAGGACAAAATGTATGTCTATTATACATAAATCATATATGTGTCATATATATGTGTAAGCTTACAAAGACTAAAGTTATGGGTTATTAAACTATAAGGAAAATGCTGTCTTAGGGTTGAACATTTGAGCAAAACATTATTGAAAATTCAACTTGGTCAAGTACAATATCCAAATCATGGCAGATGCAAGTTAAAATGTGTAACAGCAGACCATTATAAATTAAAAATTTTGGAGCCACAGAGATGCCCCAACTTAAAAAATCATATTCATCAGCTGTAATGGAATGTGATAGTTTGGTGCAGATGCCAGTAGAAATCACATTATCATTTTTTTTCAGTCAAAATGAAATGCAAAAAAATTCCATTCCCTTTAAAATTGAGGTTAATATTGCCATCATAGTGCCTGCCAAAATAATTCCAATATGAGAAAATCAATATGTCAATCCTTATGTGTTTCTATGTGAGACGTGAGTGGAATGTAGAAACCACGTTAGTAGAAGTACAAGCAGCACCTTTTCTCTTTGTGTTCGAGCTACTTTTGAAATCTGTCTCAGTCCTGATTTGCAGAGAGGACTCCTCAGTCAAAAAGCCACTATAACAGGTCTCTCCCTTCTTCCCTCCCACACTTGCTCTTCTCTATTGCTCCATTTGTTTATGCTGGAGTGACTGTGTGTCAGCAGGTTGTCAATACTGTCTGTAAGAGACTCTAATGAATAGGCCTGTTATTGGACTGGTGGGAAGGCAACCTATTGTGTCTGTGAGCACATCTGTGTGTGTATGTGTGTGTGTGTGTGTGGTCCATCAGTGTGTGTAGTACTGCAGAGCCAAGGGAGGTGGAGGTGTTTGTTTCTCAGACTCCGACTGCTTCAGAGGCCTTACTGCAGTGTCCTCAGTCAACGACCATTCACTAAAAGTAAAGGCCAAAGGGCCAGAACAATACGCATGGTTTACATTTGGGAATTAGTACAATTATCTCTTTTCTACTCCCAGTGCACATTGAATGTAAACATTTTACACTTTTATAGAAGTTGCTTACACTTGAATAAAAGGTGCAGCTTATGTGATACACACCAGTGCCAGCACCTGCCACCACCATCAGCACCGTGCTGTTGCTCTATGAAGCACAAAAATGCACCTGTGCGTGATTATGGTGTCACGTTAGTGCATTCACCAAGGCAGCCTCGCTGAGTACTTACTGGGAATCCTGGGGCTACAAGACACCTGGGATTTAGAGCCTGGAAAATGTTCTGTATGCTTCAATAGTTGCTGTGATCACAAAGTGGAAAGAGGCACAGATGATTCTACACACTGCAGCTCTCTAGTGTTTGCAAAGTAACACTGTTGCCTTCATCTTGTAGAATTTCTACTGTCATACACTTTCCTGCAGCATTTTGTTTTCTTTTCTGTTTCTCACCTTATTAGCTGAATTGTCTGATTGTTTTTTTTTTTTATTTTTTTTTATTTTGTTGCTATTTCACAACTAGCTCCACCTTTGGGAAAAAAATAAATAAATTAAGAGACCAGTCCAAATGTTCAGATCTGACCTCAATTGTGAAGCTCTGGAATGCAGTGAGGAGGAAGATGAATGGTCATCAAACAAAGCTGAGCTGCTTGAATTTTTGTGCCAGGAGAGGGACATATGTAGTCAGCAACAACAAGAAAGACTGGTGGAGAGCATGCAGATGCATTCAAATGTGGATTTGTGAACCGTTACCAACATAGAAAAACAGTAATGTGTTGGAAAACAAACTTGTTTTTGTTGTATCATTCAAGATCTGAAACACTGTTGTTTTGAACAGTTGTCAATATATAATATATAATGTTGGAATTAAGGAGAAATGTCAGTTGCGTCTATTTTTTCAGAGCTGCAGTGTGTATTATAATAAATTCACATGAGTATATCTAAGCAAAGCTGTAATTTCTCTTTACTGCTTTAGAGTTAGGTAAAAGAGTTGAACAGTTTGGATAATATAATAAAGTAAATGTGTTTGACGCTTTTGAATTTTTTTTTTTTTTAGACACTGTATTATTATTCCAAATATTGAGAATGAAATTTTGGAAAGTTAGAGAAGAGAACAACAGCACATACTGACATAATCACATACTGTATATTCACTATACAAGTACATACTTTTTCCTAAAAAAATTATGAAGGTGCACAAATATGTTATCAATTGCATTTTAAATGTTTTATTTCTATATAACTGCATGTTCTAGGTGCACTCAATAACAACAGAATTTAATGATAATACATATGAAAGACCCATGTTAAGTCAATATCTGATCTCGTGCCTTTTTCCAGACGCTGCTTATCAAAAGTAAAAAGTCAAA
The DNA here is from genome assembly GCA_029814645.1 of Fowleria isostigma. Taxonomy (NCBI): domain Eukaryota; kingdom Metazoa; phylum Chordata; class Actinopteri; order Kurtiformes; family Apogonidae; genus Fowleria; species Fowleria isostigma. The sequence goes on along the minus strand of JAPTGZ010000026.1, from coordinate 22,671,296 downwards.
CTGTTTTATTGATCAGCTAATGTGATAATTCAGTGACTGTGTTGGAGGGGGTATGAATAACAATTTCCCATACAGCAGCCAAGCATAAAAAGGTTCAGCAAAGCTAACGTTTGGCGGCGATAGATGTTGCATTAATCATGCCTGCTCTATTTCTGTGTGCTCAGAGGAGAAGAGGGGAATGAGAGGAGGGGGAGGAAGGAGAAAGGCAGACAGATAAAACTGAGTGAAAAGTGTCCTCATGAAAGAGAATTAGCACCATCCAGTTTTGGGGGAGGAGGAAATTCCTCCAAGTGCTGTTAAGATACAGTTTCACACAAAGACCTAAAGAGAAATCAATTCTCCTTGAGATGCAGGAAGGTCACTTCATGGGGCCATGGTTAGAGAGGAGGAAGCAAAAGGCAAGAAGGAGAGGAAGTTGATGAAGCAACCAAAGAATGGGGGAGCAGCATTGAGGTAATAGTGTAGGTGGAGAGAGATTTAACGGTGTATTGAAAGGATAAAAGCGGAGAGGAACTGAGAAAACTAGGAGATGAGAAAGACTGGAACACAGAGTGGGATGACAGTTTTTCTGCTGAAACTGGCCTACAGGGAGAAACGGATGCTGCAATTCAACAGCAGACATACAGCCTCAGTCTCTGTGTATAATCTGACTCATCCAACAAGGAAATGTGAGCAGTATATCTGGCACGTTATTAGCAGTGTCGTGCTACAGCTTCTGTCTGAACTTTACTTATGACCAAAAAGGCACCTCCTCAATCTGCCACCTCATCCATCGAAAGCTCTCACTTTACTACCGAAGGCTTTTCCAGGCACACAGACTGAAAGAATAGTATTAGCTTTTCTTTCTAAGAAGCCTTGAGCTATAGCTTTTAATCCTTAATGTTACAAGAACACCTCAAAATAGCCTAAATCCACACCCTTGACGCCTTCCCCCTGCCAGATAAATCTCTTGCAGTGTGTTTATAGTGACTAATGAGATGCAGAAAGAGCTGATGGTAAATGTGAAACTAGTTTGAGCTCAGACCTGCCCTCCGTGGTGGCATGCCCACTGACAGTCGCTGAAGTAACAGCAAGCAGCAGTCGTCTTTGAAAAAAACACACTGGATGAGAGCCGGGGAAGCCTTGCTAGCAGGTAGTTATAGAATCTGCATGGCGCAGGTCTTAGTGCAAGCGTCTGGTATGCACACCTGTCTCCACACAAGTCCTTCCCTGAAAATGCAGCCCTGCCCCACAGAAGGAGAGAGAGAGAGGGAGAGAGAGAGAGAGAGAGAGAGAGAGAGAGAGAGAGAGAGAGAGAAGGGACTCTGCCAGGACCTGCACCATAGCTTCCTGCCCCCGCCTAGGGGGAACATAGGGGGTGGAGAGAGGGAGGCAGGGAGGATCAGGAAGGTGAGATGCCAGAGGTATGGATTAGAAGGCTGTAAGGGACACAGAGGTAATGTGGTGTCTAAGGTCATCCATTCACTCTGTTTAATTATGTCAGTTCACCCTTTCGCTGACGACTGTCACACACTGCATGCGCCTCTCTTTCCCGGAAGAACACCTTGTATGACAGGCCAAACATGTGTGGGTGGTCTAGTGTCTTTGGCAGCAGTGTAGTTTGATACCAACTCACATGTATTTTGGGAGCACATCCTAATGTTTCTTAATATATGAGAACTTTTCCATAATTTGTGGGTTGCCAACATCCATGATATCAGCCTTTTTATTCCCCTTTTCTCCAGTGGCAACAGTTGGCAACAGTAGCTGCATTTAGCTCAAGAATGTAGTCAGTCTACATAATACAAACTGGTGCATGAACTTGCATGGATGTTTCATATTGCACATTCATGATTTACTAAATAAGGAAAAAAGGTAAATGTAATATAAGATTTGATATGTTAGTTTTTTTCACATCGAGCTGTATAATGAGTTTATTAGCTGTTGATGTCAAATAATACTGAGTCTGTGTTAAGAACTTGTGTTGTTTTTTCAGAAAAAATCTCTATGGTTGGTTCCAAGTCCTTCAGTGCCTCTCTTTTTCTTCTCTTCAGTGGAAACTATGTGCAAAACTAAGTGTAGTTATAGTTTAGAAATGGAATTAACTGACACAAACATTAAGTTATAAACCCAAAAACTTGACCCTTTAAATTAATAATCTCACAGTTAGTTCCTGTGTTGTAGTTGTATTATTCTATAAACTGAGATCAGTACTTTATGGCTAAATATGCTGTAAGTGTTGGTCATATTGAGACTTTTTTTAGTGTAGAGATCAAAGTAGTGGCAACTTGAAACAAGTCCTGCCTGAAGCAAGCCTCCCACTTTAAGTTTCTACTAATGCAGTTTTAGTCGCAGCATGGAATTAACTCTTGCTTACATGTTTACCACAGCTCTTAGCCAAAACTGAGATCCAGACGTCGACTGTAAAGGCACAGAGGAAGGAGAAAAACAGGCATTTCCATAAAATTAGCATAGTCAGGATTGGTGCAATTGGCCCGATGAGACAGAAATAACAGCATAAACATAAGCGACTTCACATTTCATTCTGCACATCTAAGTAATGTTGGTTAATCATTGGGCTTGTAATGGGGTTTCTTACTAATTTCGCATCAGGGGTTTGACGACGTGTAGTGCACAGCAGTAGTCAGCCCCTATATATTGTAACAGCGCTGTTTCTGCCTCCATCCTAATTTTTTCATTTGCGGTTGTGATGGCTTGTGTAAATGTGAGAAATTGTATTTACAGTAGCACAGAAGATGGTTTTTGTCTCTGTGCAGGGCCAATAATCACCAGCCAGCCACTGCCACAAATCTTCATTAGAGGATTAGCCAGCAGGGAGACAGCTTGTGTTCTTTGGCTTTTATTGGTAGCCCTGCGTCCAGTGCTTTCAGCCTCAGTTTCTCCCCTTCCTGTCTCCTCCACTTAACCCTGAGAACATGGCTAAAGCTTACCAGAGAACCACACATGCATGAAATACACACATGCACACCTGTACACCAGCACACCAATGCGTATATACACTCTCTATTTGATCCTCTTTGATTCATTCACTGTTCTGCTGTTTCTGTCTTTTTCTTCTACATATGCTAAAACCCATGAAATAATGCTCACACATCCTGTCACTTTGTTCCCTTGAGGTGCATCAGCTGCCCGGTGGGCACTCATACTCAAGACAGAACAAATTAAGGTCACAGCAGGGAGAGCCAAGCCAGCAAAGGACACTGCAATCTGCCAAGCGTATGTGTGTATGTGCCTGCATATATTTTTTGTCTTCACTGACCTCCAAAGAGTGGCATATCTCCAGAGAAAGCCGTTGTCAGATGGCTCCCGTCCCACTCAAAGGAAAACTGACCCTCATTGCACCATTTTGCAAGATAAAAGGTGCCATTCCCCCTTTGAATTCATGCTAGAAAACAGAGTGATGAATGCTCTTTTGAAGGCTCTTTGATATCACCTGATGATGACTAGAGGATTAGATTCCCTCTTGTGTTTCAGGGAGTGTTGTGACTCAACTAGGGCTGTTGTTGGCCCATAAACGGTGTTCTGATACATGAGTTTCACACGCTTTCGTGGTGGCCTTCACAGCAGCCATGGACATGCAGTTTGGACACAACAATCTCCACTTTTTGATAGATAAACAGACAAACACAACCCTGAGAATCTCCTTACAATGAAAGACAATCTATGATCAAGCAACCAAGCACCTTGGTTCCAAAATGAGGGCCGTTGCATAAGTATCTTATATGGCTGGGATTGGTTCCAAAAAGCACCAGCTTCCATAAGCTTACATTTAACTTCTCCCTAAAAAGACGGTCTAATCTGTTTGATTTAGATGCTCTATTAAGACATGTGGTGGTCTGTCAAAGTCACATCTCAGGTCAGATAGAGGAATTTGAGGATATTTCACCTTTATTCTGGAATGATGTCTTGTAAATGAAATGGTGGGATCATCTGGTCCCACCTCTGTCACAGCTCTGTGACACCAACAGAGCTGTGATAAAGGTGGAATCAGGATTCCGGAACGCTATGTAAAAGGAACTCTCATTCCACAACCAACGTTTTGATAACGCACTGCGTGAGCAACCCCTGTGCTGGGGGATTTAAAAATGAGCATGGGCCAGTACAATAAACAAACTAATCAATGTGACCAGTAAGATGTTGAACTGAGATGCAAAAATCTAGAGCTGTTGTCACTTCAGGCGGAGGACTCTATCCATGCTAACATTTGTGGAACAATGAAAGACGGGCTGACTTTGGAGAGGTTAGTAACACCGCTATGTTCAGGGTATTTTCAACGCACATGTTATACGTCACACTATGCGCTGTGTCCCTGCCACTTTGATTCTGGAACACAGGTCCATTGTGTAAAATTCCAGCCTGTCTCACCTCTATTATTCCTTTGGCTTGTCTGTGGAAATTGGTCAACAATGTAAAAAAGGTGGGATCACCATCTCATCTTTTTTCTTGGACCTCGGCTTATGAAAGGTAAATCAGTATGACACCTCACTCACCTGTCAAGTATGCCAAGTGGAGTTTTTGATTTATTTATTAAAACATCAACTACAATGCATTGACAGACAAATGCATTGTACAAATGTTTGCCATTTTTTCATGGTCTTCAAATATGACCCATTTAGATTTTCTGAGGCTCCTTAGTGAACATGGAAACACCGTCATCCTCTATAACATTGATTCACCAGCAAAACCCATGGAGTTGGATCAAAGATAGGGGTTGGAGTTGCATGTTTTTACATTCAGTTTTTGATATCTGTGCTGAAAAATACACTTTTTCTTCAGGTTTCTCTTCTTTGACACAAACCCCAATTTCAATGAAGTTGGGACATTGTGTAAAATGTCCTGTTGAGCAACTCCAGTTGTACATCGAGCAAGAATTTATTTATTTATTTATTTTCACCAATTTTGCACATTTCAGTTTTGCTGCTATTTTACTCTTACTGTATATAATAGACATACTG
>JAPTGZ010000026.1:22656059-22666241 GCA_029814645.1 Fowleria isostigma | reverse complement strand
GTACTTCTATTCTATTCTATTCTATTCTATTCTATTCTATTCTATTCTATTCTATTCTATTCTATTCTATTCTAATAGGACAGAATTCCACCTACAAAGCTTCAACAATTAGTGTTCCCAAGCGCTCATTGAGTGTTGTTAAAAGGAAAAATTATGTAACACAGTGGTAAACATGTACCTGTCCCATCTCTTTGGGAGTGTGTTGCAGCCATCAAATTCAAAATGAGTGAATATTTATATGAAAATAATAATAAAGTTTATCAGTTTGAACATTAAATATCTTGTCTTTGTAGTGTATTCAATTGACTATAAGTTGAAAAGGACTTCTAAATCATTGTATTCTGTTTTTATTTACATTTTACACAACGTCCCATCTTCATTGGAATTGGGGTTTGTGGTTCTTACATTGTTATACAATGCCCCGGCAGGATGCCTGCGACCCTCTAGAGGATTAAGCAGTATGGAAAATGAATGAATGAATGTTATGCAATGCATGATGAAGTTGACTGTTTTACTAAGTCAGTAAGCTAGCACTCGGCATTAGCTCACCTCTGACCCTTTTGGCTCACATAAGTCTGCCTCTTTATCTCGATATGGTCACTTCTGGATCAAAAAGCCAACATGGCAACAGCCACATTACAAAATAAAAGTTTCAAAATGGCAGTCCAGAAACACATGGATGACGTCATATGTCTATGATGCATCACAATGATTGTTAGCCAGGCCAGCCATCCCACTTTCTCAGTGTATTCAAAACTGAGAAAATGGTCTGGAATCACTCCATTCACTGTTGATTATGCCCAATCTATTTTATACTGGGCCAATCACAAGTCTTGGGGGCGGGTGTTTTGCAATAAGTCATACACGCCAACTTCTTTTTCTCACGAGTCAAAGTCAGTTCCAAATCTGCAAATCTCTTTACAACTGTTATCGGTTGTTTGATTCAAAGATAAGGATTGAATAATAGATTACACCCCGTATTATTAAGTTTCTCTGGCAAAAGCGTCACATCCATCTCATCTGTGATTGGTTTACTCAGTGCCTGTTAGTCCCGTCTTCATATGTGGATTCAAGCCTGTGGGTGTTTTCACACAGTGTACCCAAATCCGTATCCAAGTGGCTATGGACTCAGGTTCGCCTGATTTTATCAGTGTGAATATAAACATTCCGTGCTTGAGTACTGCACCTGAGTCCAGCTGAGAAGGTGGTCCTGAGTAGACCGAGTAGACTCCAAAATGGTACGTGTTTGCATGAAAGTGATTCGGACTCCAGCATGGTTCGTGGACACAAGACCAGATTTGAAATCTTTTCCCCATTCTGATAACGGAAGTGACCCTAACTAGAGTGGCAAACAAACTACTCAACTGTTGTTGTTTCCTGAAAAAGCCTTGCATCCAAGCGGCATGAGCTCGCCTTATTGATCGGATCACTGAGGTTTATATAAGGGACAACGAAGGTTACTTTTTTTTCTCTTTGCCTCAAACAGGCTAACAGATAGAAAAGTATTTCCTGGATTGGTCTTCTTCTGACTTCCGGGTTTGTTGGATAGTGACAGAATTTCCTCCGCATCGCCACCTACTGTTTTGACCCTTTAGTAACCACTTGTACTTGGGCACAGGCTGCAGTACATGCTTGTGAGTGTGTATCCAAGTACAGCATGGATCCAGGTACGCTGTCTGAAAACACCTTGAGAAAACAGGATGGTTGGCCAGGCTAAATGATTGTGTATCTACATAAGAAAAACACCTCTAAAGGAACAGGGAATTAGTCATGTATTCACTATATTGTTGTGTTTCATATAGAGAGATGAAATGATATGCAAAAATAGTCCATATACTATTAATTGATTGTCTTTACAACATAAGTCAACACCGGCAGAAAATTCAGCATCCACTTGTGTACCATCATTCCAGGAAGTACTCTGGTAAGCCCAACGGGCATGGGTATTCATTCATACTGCCTGCATGGTTTTGTAAAAAAATATGTTTGGCGCCAGTGTATTGATAGTGCATGGCAAAAGGAAGCAATATGATGTTCATTATTCACATATCGATATGTTTCTTCTTCCCTCGTCATTAAATCGCTGTTCATGTTCTTCATCTTTATTTGCCTTTTCATTTCCTTTTGCCATTAGCACTGAAGGGAGTTCTATTATCACACTGGCTGGTCATGGTGTGGTCCAGAAGTTCCAGAGGTCTCATCTCTGCCAGCCTGAGCCTCAGACCTCCCCTCAAGGGCAGTATCGTATTCTGCCTGGCTGTGCACGGCTGTGTAATCCATAGCTGCAGGGAGGGTGACCTTCACAGCAGGCAGCCTCTCAGCAGGCTGCGACACAGGCACTCAGGAGAAAGAACAGGCCAGGCAAAATGGTGCTGGGGCAGGACATGGCAGTTCTTAGATAATTACCTTTTTATATTACAGTCCCCGCATGCATTTGCTCTCTATCTTGTGCGTCACCTACAATGAATATTAAAGTGTTCTTTAGCAAAAGGCCATATTTTAATTTGAAAAATACAACGTTATCTGCTTGTAGTCCTTATAAATCAGTGTCACTGGTTCTAACAGAGCATACTTGAATTTTAGTCCAGAAGGCTAAGTTCGTACAGCCTTCTCATATTGGCTCAGAGACAAATGCTGTCTATCATTGAATATTTGCTGTGCATCCAGTGTACTGAGTAAAGGTGAAAACAGGAACACAAAAAAGTTATTGACAGATATGTGAGGAGATGACGCAGCCAAATAAGTCCCCACTCATGAATGATGCATGTTCCCACCGGCCCTGATGGAGAAAGAGAGCAAAGCTGGATGACAGCTGGGGTGCTGTGTGTGCATGGTGCAGAACAAGGTGAGACTTCTGAAGGTACAGCCCACTTCTCTACCTCTGTCTCTTCTTTTTTCCTCCCTCTCCCCTTTTCCCTTGTCCACTCACTCACGTACACAGAATGAGGAGTTCTCAGTGGAGCTGTTACTCTACTCGTCTCCCCTGAGCCCATAGCCACACAGTGACCTTAAAAATGCTCTAATGCTCTCCCTCTCTCTCTTCTCTCTTGCTCCGTCATCCTTTGACTCCCTCTCTTCTTCTTTAGAATCTCCCTTTCACTGAGCCCCTCTATTTTTTCTTGAAACAATCACTGTATTTTCTGTCTCACTGCCCCGCGCTGCCGCAGTCTGAGACTCTGATAGCAAGAATGGGAGAGAATGAGAGATGTAAGACGGGGTGGGCGTGGGATGTGCAGAACACGCAGGGCAGAAACAGGAAAGGCTACATAATGGTTTGTTGTCGTCGTCACCATAGCGTCACATCTGTCTGTCCTTTTAGCAGCAGTGGAGCAAGCAGCAACTACAAGAAAGCAGTCTGCATCACAAAGGCACTCCACCGGTGTCGGCACCCTCACGCACAATTCTACAGTATCATGTACAAACATGCAAAATATATACATACTGCATCATTATTATGAGTGGAGACGGTACCACTCAGAGTAGCTGCCACAACAGCGCTTTTGATTTTTTTGTTATGCGTGCAACGCATCCCAAGACGAACATGAGAATACAGCTGAAGTTAGAGTTTATCTGAGCCTTGAGCAAATCATCAATTCACATGCCAAACCTGTAAAAAAGCTGCGGTCAGATCTAGAAACCCTCTAAGAGCTGCAATTGCAGCCTTTGATATGCATGACATTTTAGCACAGTACATATTTTCAAAATAGCAACAACTTGGCAAAAAAGGGGAGTGAAGTGGAAACAAAACCAGTGCTGCTTTCTTTTTCCTGTGGCTGTTTGTTTTGTGTCATATACCCACCAGTCGACGAGCTGATCCTTGCTGTCATCCAATCTGAGCACAAACATGATGCACAGATATACATATGTCAGTGTTGTCCTTAGGGGCTGCATCAATATTCATTGAATCTGAAACTGTGTCTTGTCTTATTTGCTTGGTTTGAGACAGACAAGAGGAGTATTACTTGGAGGATAATTGCCGGTGATAAACTACCTCTTCAGACACGACTACATTGATTTGGACGGAGCATTTGTGTAAGGGAAAGTAACAGTGATAGATCTCAACACTTATCACAAATGGACTGAGCAAGCATTTGAATAAAACATTGTGCATGGGAACAACATCGTTGGGGAAAGCCATTAAGTCACAGATTAGTAGCAAGCAGCTAATGCAGTTGGTTGATGTGTAAAGCTGTGTAGTCCTGAACCCCTCAAACAAACACATCAATCTGACTAACAGTGTGTGTCAACATGCACCATGATTACCATACTAATCCCACAGCAACACACGGGAGATCATTACAATCAGAGAAGCAGACTCTACTGTGGTCTCAATTCAAATAAATGTGGATTTCATTTGCACTCAGATACCGATGCTAATATTCACCATTTTACAGGCCATTGGTGGAGTGATGGTTTTACCAATCAACACGATGTAAATGGGAGCTGACATTACCCATGTTGTGCCTTGAATCGCATCACATGTGCATGTACACACATATAAACACACAGTGCATCAGAGTCGATGCTGTTCAGACACGAATTTTGTAGCACTTCAGCGATAATGTCATGCAAATGTGTTGTGAGTGTTAGGGATTTCATGGTGTGTTAGTCGTACAGGGAGCGCCTGGGGGGTAAAGACCAAGGCTGTGGTTCTATGTGAAAATGGTTGTGCATGCATGTGTCTGTATCTGTGTAACAGCATACATAGTTTTCAGATGAGAGCCCCTCAGTTGGCGATGTTATGCTAGAATACATCATGGTTGTGATGGACTGAAACATTAATGTTGTAAAAGAAAAAAAGATGAGGTGCTGTAAGTTGTATAGGGTAAAGAAGATCTGAGAATCTAATCTTAATCAATTTAATGGCCCTGATTTAAGTATCCTGTCGACTCTAATATAAAGTAAAAGGACAATGTGCCCTTGGAATAATTTATCTACCTGGCTTTCACACTAAATGTGTCAACATTACATTGTATAGACCAAGGTTATAGTATTTAATGAAAGATGTGTCTGCACTCTGGAATGCCTTTCTTTTCTAAGATAAATAACAGCCTCAGCACTGCCAGATGGGAAATGTTAAAGTATTGTACCAGAGGCTTAAAATGATTGCATTTTAAGAAAACTAACCATGAGATTTGAACTGAGTAAATATGGTATTGAGTCTGTAACTTACTGGATTCAATCCACAATAACTACAATTTCTGATTTGTTAAGAGGATTTAATGGCTGCAACAAGAATGATTAACTGAAAGACTCTGCATGAGAAAGGTTGTATATGCATGGATACATACTTTACCATGCTGATCATGTAGGAAAATAAATTACTGCTGCAAATGTGATAATTACTATACATCTGTTAGTGCGGAGCAGTTGGTGCCACCTTTATGTTCTGCAAATTATTACTTTCAAAGTTAAACAACATTCACTGAATTCACTGTGTGATATGAAGCGAACATTTGGAATTTGGTTTTTTTTAATCCTAGAAGAACATAAATGCTAGAGCACCTGTACAGTTTTTAAATTTAGTTAGTTTTGTTTATCTCAAGCTTATGCACTCCATGTACAGTGCTAATTACATATACATGTACATTATTCAATATTGTTCATATACATCTCAATTATGTAAATACAGACATAAATGGAAAGATTGCTAAAAAAGAAAAACAAAAAAACACCACATGCAAAAATTTACATGGGCAAGTCTGCATAGAGAAGTATACACAGGGAATACACATATAGAATTAAACATGGCGAATAGACACAAAAAAATACATCAAGAATTATACACCTGGAATTTTACATGGCGAATCTACATATAGAATTATGTTTAGAGAAGTATGCATGAATGTGCATATGGAGTATGTTTGAGTTTTTACACTGATTAATACAGAGCCTGGATAGCACCCTGTACTGAAGTTGATGGATTAAGCTGCCTTATTTGACAATAAGACCTGAGAGAATTAAGCCAGCACTTTAATTATGTCATTAGTAAATCTATCCAGTCTATTTGAAACTGTCTTATGACATTATGTGCTTTATGTCTCTGATATGAAAACTCCATTGTTCCCACAGACTCCCATACAACACACATAAATTTATTCTGTTACATCATTTTAATTATTTCTGTAAGATGATTAAAAAACAAAAAACGGCAGTAAACAAAAACAACCTGTCATCCAACTACTTTATGTAAACAGTAAGGCAACACTGATAGGAATGCAGAATCAAATTAAAACTATTGACTCAGGATTACACTTCGGCTGTTGACAATAGTGAGCTCCCTTTTGCAATGTTGTGAATTTTTGGGATGCAAGTACCTCTGTGTGCTTGACATCTTTCATTGTCACCTGGTCTCCAAGGATTGGAATTGTGCTGGCGTTGCACATCAGTCTCCCACACATACAGTACCTCCATACACGCTCACTCACTGTGGTGCCATTGGGCTGTCCTCCAATATTAATGCACAAGGCTGATGATGCTGTGGGACTGCATGCATGTCACACTGTCACAGCAGAGCACCAGAGAACAGAGAGGAGACGCAGGGCAGAGAGAGTGAGAGGGCTAATTTTGGATGCATGGCATGTGGAGTTAGGATAACCATCTTTTTCTGCAGCTCTCCTCCTCCTCCTCCTCCGCTGTTTGTTCAATTACCACTTACTGCAGCGAGAGAGAGGGACACAGAGAAAGAGAGGAAGAGTTTGAGTTGAAGAGAGAGAGCGAATAGAGCAGAGCAAAGCAAGGGTGATGGAGAGAGAGAGAGAGGAGGGGACGGCGGAGAGGAGATGCTCAGCGATGCAGGGGATGAGGAAGTAGATGTGAAAGAGTTGGAGAGAATCGCTTGAGTGCAAAAACAGTCTGTATACAGAGGTGGGGAGAAAGCAGAGGACATGGGGTGAGATGTGGTGCAATGCTGACAGGAAAAGGAGCAAACACACACACTGGCACAGAAAAGTGTCAGGTACACTGTCATAGCTTTACCAAACATGACAAGCTCTGCTCATAGGTGCCAACATTACAAACAAACAACAGAAAATCAAGTGCAGCTTAGACTGGAGTATTACTGCGCAGTATATCAGCCTGTAAGGAGACTAAATCAAAACAACAAACAATATAGTTTAATATGTTGAGAACTAGAGCAGGATTATGGGAGTTGTTTTCACCACCTCGGCAGATGAAAGTCTATGTGATCATTTACCGATGAGGTTGTGTATTCCGGCTTTAACAATGCACCGAGTGACATACACTGAGGTTATGTGATCACTGTGTTTGTCCTCAGGATCATACAAAATCTACTGCACTGACTTTCAAGAAAATTAGTGGAAACCCCAATCAAACCCCATACATTTTTGAGCAGCTTTGTCACATTTTGGGAGTTTTTTGTGTTTCATCTTTACCATTGGCATGCTCCAAGCTAATTTAGACCTCAGAATAGTAACAATAAAAAGAAAAAAAAAACAACCTCAGAAGTAAAATAACTAGTGGCAGTAACTGACAAAAAAAGAGTAAAACATGGGCTGTAATTTGTGGTATACTTGCAGTTTAAAACTGAGAAGAAAAGTGTAATATAATTTAACTGACGGGTGACTATACATTAAACAAAGTTTCTTTGACTTTCAGCAAGTGTTCCCATTAACAAAATATATATTCCAGCTCTTTTATATACAGTCATGGCAAAAAAATTATTAGATTATCAAAAGTCATCAAAAACAATGGTCAAGCACTAACTCATGTGTATCATGTGACTAAAACAGAAAACAACAGAATGCCTAAAAGCACTGTTTTTGTCAGTATAATGCCATAAATAGTGATGTAAGAACTTGTGTGATTTTGGTTGTTATCAAGAAAATGATGGAAAATGGCTAGATATGAGCTCTTAAATTAAAACTCTTATGAGCTATTTTTGTTGTTATCATTATATTTGTCCAAACAAATGTACATTTAGTTTTACCAGACATTAAAATAAACAAGAAATTAAAGAAAAATAGGGTGGTCTAATATTTTTTTTGCAACTGTAAAGGCAAATGCTCCTAATAAAGTAGTTTGGAGAATCTACATGACATAATATCCTTGTATAATAGTGCTATTCTTGCAGGAATTTCATTATGAAACACTGCCACTGTTTGTGCTTTGGTAAGTGTCATGGGCTGTGAGTGTAGCTTTAAAAAAGTCTTATTTAAGCAAAGTATTCCCAGTTTTCTAGAAGGGGTCCCAACCGTACAAAACTGAGATATACAGAGACGTAGCTCAATTCAACAGCTTCTCTCATCAATCCTTGCATTGCTCCTTTAAAATCCTAATCCCCTTCCTCCCTATCTCCCTTCACTCCCTTCCCTACAGAGTCCCTCCCTATCTCTCTCTCTCTCTTTCTCCCTATCTCTCTCTCTCTCTCTCTCTCTCTCCCTATCATTCTCTCTCTCTCTCTTTGGCTTCAGTACAGAGCAATTACAGAGATGATATCCACTGTCAGTCAGCAGCTCATAGATGAAGCTAGGCCTCTTTAACATGCTAATGGAACGCCAGATTCAATCAGGCTTTTGTATGGCAGAGGGGAGGGCTGTGCAGCTCATTAAAAAATAAATCATAATAACAATGTGGTCTCGGCCACAAAGACAAGCAGCACCTATGAGCCTTGACGATGAACCGCCCTGTCCTCTCTCCGAAAAAACACTTGTGGTCTGTTTCCGTTCTGTTCCTCTCTTTTCCCTTCCATGTTTAGTCGCAGTGTGCCTCCGAACAGCGGCGCGTGGGTGGAAGTACGTGGGGAAAGGAGCAAGTGGGGGTGTGGGCTCCCTGAATTATCCAACAAACAAAAACCATGTCATGTAGAAGACTGTCAAGTCAGCACTCTGCTTCTCACTCTCCCTATCCATCCTCTCCCTCTTTCTTTTGTCTGTTCCCACACTTCACCAATGAACCTCAAGGTCATCTGCATGCCTTACATACGTACGATAAATGACCATGCTGTGCTTCGTCACAGGAATTTTTAGGCCTTAATATCTAGAGATGTTACTTGTTCACTGACTGACACATAAGTGTTGTATTTACTGAATGCTTGATAGCACTTAATCACCAAAGTGAAAGCACAGTCTGTTGCCCAAGGTTAAATCCAATCACTTGTTTAAAAGGCATCTCAGCTTTTTATTATTGTGCTTTCATAAATTCAGACTCTTTATATCTTTAGTTTTTAGTTCTTCAGTTAGTTCCATAGTATGACTGGTTTTCAGAAAGGTCCCTAAATGCAACTCCTTATCTGTTGTCTATAAGCTTTTCAGCATCTACTCCTTCAGTATGTCCTTTAACGCTCCAAAGACACTTAATATCACATAAAAGCTGTTACTAACTGAGCTGTATTTTACACTAGCTCCTCTTTTTTTTTCCTGTTGGGTTTCCCTCTATTTTTGAGTGTGGAATGATCTTTTACATGACTTTACAACAACACTACAGTCATGCTATACTTAATGTAGTTCAAGAAGAGACCATCACATATTTCCACATGAAAACTTGAGTCAAAACTTGTCATCATCAAATCATCACACAAAGCTAAGCTCCATGCATTTTAGCACCAAGAGTGACATAAAGATACATGATGCACTGAGGCTGTGACTCAAAATCTGAGAGTTTCTGAACTCTTTATAGGTTAACCATTAGCGTTGTGTTTTGAATAGGAATTTTGCATTAGCTGAAGTCTGAGAGATATGCATTTTTTTATTTTGACCAGTCATTTTTAGAAAATATATGCACTAAAACAGGGGTTCTCAAAGTGGGGTATGTGTACCCCCAGGGGTACTTGCAAGAAGTCCAGGGGATAATTTAAATGTTTTGGGAAAAATACATTAAATAAGTCATTATGTACTAAATTCAAAATAATGAGAACTAATGCTGAAATATAAAACACAATAAATACATTTATATAATAAAATTAACACTCCTTTATTTCAATATTTTAATTTTTATATTATTGTCTGTTGTCTTGTTTAAGCTTTGGTAATATTTTAAGAACATTTCTATTTTATATCATTCAAGATGAGTTTATTTGAGTAATTAAGTAATTATTTTTTGTTGATAAAAGGTTTATGTATTCATAACCATTTAATTTGTTTTTCTTAGCAATGAAAGAGTGCACTTTTCAGTTTATATTTTGTACACACAATTTACTTATGAAGATTTGTTTTTTTTAATATA
>JAPTGZ010000026.1:22634022-22655959 GCA_029814645.1 Fowleria isostigma | reverse complement strand
ATGAAAGAGTGCACTTTTCAGTTTATATTTTGTACACACAATTTACTTATGAAGATTTGTTTTTTTTAATATATTAAAGTAAAATATATGTTGCTTATTCAAAAAGTTTTGAAAATAAAAATCAATACCTTTGGCACAGGAATAAATTTTGCCTCATTTTTTTAAAATCAAAATTACTGAAGTGACAGTTGGGGGTAATATTAATCATAATAATACATTTTATTTAAAAGCGCCTTTCAGGTCAGTCAAGGACACTTTACAGACATAGTTAAAAACACAGTATTAATAAAACACAAAACAGAAACAAACAAACAGTATGGAGGTACTTGACTAAACAAATATATTTTGGGGGGTACTGCACTGTAAAAAGTTTGATAGTACTTTTTAGAGCAGTGTACAATCTGAAATTTGGAAAGTCTCAACAATCAACAATAATGTTAATTTACCCCAACACATAATCATAAAGTAAAACTTGTTGTCTTTCTTTTTTTTTTTCCCCTGAACTGTATGTATGAAAACCTGAAGACCAAATACTGTTGAGTAAAATATTTCATCAGCACTGTTTAGCTTTACAGGGATTGTCCTCTGATGTAACTCAACTGTCACATTTAGGGAGCGCACTGCACCACATCCAGTGTCTGGTACTCTCATTACTCTCATTACCATGCAGCATCGGATCAATTTTCAAAAGCCCAATTCTCCTTTCATCCATGGTACGCTTTGTTTAAGATCTCTCCATGGAGGTGTGATTCATAGATGCTCAGTTCACTTTATTCATCATAGATGAACACTAGAGAATGCAATTCTGTGTGTGTGTATGTGTGCTTCCATGTGTCTATAGACCAAAGATTTATAATAGCCAAGATCAACCAGAGCTTGCTGAATAATTCATGGCCTGCTATCAAGAAAAAATATGCTGAATAAACCTCAGCTGAACTTGAAGGTGTGGGAGGAGGTATGGAAGGGGAGGAAGCCTGCTCTGAACGTAGCTTCTGTGTATGAGACAACAGAGAAAAAAACGTTGTTTCGAGCTTTGACAAATGAGCTCAGGTCTGGTTCAAGGTGGTTTCTCTTGTTCATATAATGAGCTGTACCTGGGGAATTAGCATCCATGCAGGAACTTTTATGTGTCTTTCACTTACAATGTTCCACTTCCATTACAGCACTTTTTCAACTTGGCGTTTTTGTTTTTGTTTTTATTTACATAAATCATTTTGTTTTAACTTCTAAGGATTGCCCGTGTTATCTGAGCGTGCAGAGTTGCCTGGCTTCCAACAATTTCTTTACTAAGAGGAAGTGATGGATGCTGATTTAAACAGAAGTGTCATTTGTGGTCACTCCAATGACAAGTGACATTACAGAAGAGACCCCCTAGCACTTAAAGAGATTGGACTTTGGTTGCATTGCCCAGAGAACATAGAGCACTGTGTTAGAGGACATCATTTGTTAGGCTTCTCCATATTCATAGACAACACACTGCAGGGCCGAAATGAACGCAGTGGCCGTCAACCATGTCAAGCCACCCCCCCCACTCTATTAGGCTGATAGCATTTTGCCCTCTACCCTCTTTTAGGGATGGAAGTCAATGAAATGAACTGGCAAACATTAGTCAGGACAGAATACTTTATGGTTTGTGCTGTTCAAACAAAGCTGGTGTATATCTAAAATCCCCACATCCCCCCTTTTCCGCTAGTTCCTCCTCCCTTCCTTTTCCCTAAGGGCTGAGGGTCTAATCTCATAGAGAATCTGGTGCTTTTGTTGATCTCCTTCGAAGTGTATTTGGGTTGATCCACCTGTTTGTGGCTGAGTGAGAGAGTTCCATACCTGAGGGCATAGGTTCCTGGGAGGTGCATGGGAATAAAGTCACTGGCTATTGTTCCGCCTGGGCGTGTGACCACCATCTTGACAAGGGAAGGTCTGAAGGAGATGGGAGAGAAATGTGGGTTTGGGCGGGGGCAGGGAGGCAGGGGGGTGGGGAGCAAGTAGGAGGGAATTTGAACAGGCTACTGGGAGGAAAACAAGGGACAACAGAGGACAGGTGGAGAGAGGGGGAGCAGCAGAAACGCTACATGTTCTGGTGTGCTGCCTTTCTCGGACGAAGAATGTCACCTTGTCCTCTTTCTGTTCCTCTCTCCCTCACTTTCTTGTTTTTCTCTATCTCTTTATCCCTCTGTACCTGCTGCACTACGCTGATATACCGACAGCGTGCATTTTCTCCCCGTTCAACCAGTACCATGAGTCTAATCTCTTTCCACTGCAGTGGATCACTGTCTCTCAACAGACACAACAAAGCAACGCTGTGCTTCGTCTTCCGTAGCATTCCAACAGTCCATCCATCATTGGCTCAGACATCGCCTTCAGCTAGTGACATTCAGACACTTCTTCACTGGACAACTCTGTGATCATCTTACAAACCTGGCTGGCCCCCAGCCAAGGGAGGAGCATCTGTTACAAAAGCAAAATACATAAAAAAAAACAAAAAAAAAACAGAAACCTGAGAAAAAGGTGAGCAGACGGCAGGGAATTTAAAAGAGGGCAGAGAAGACAAATGGCGGACATGGAGTATACTGTAAAACTCTTTGGTTGATGCAGTCCCTTTTTCCCTGGTGGGCGTTTAGTCAGTGTGCCCAGTTTTCAGATTTTAAGTGAAGTGATTATTGTGACCACAGCAAGTATATAAATGTAATGTAGAAAATACATAGACTGTATAAAGGAAATATTGTTCTCTGAGTTCTGGACTGCCATTTTGAAGCCTTGCTTTTGTGTTTTTACTGTCACCATTTTTATTTGTTGGAGACAGAAGTGACCATATTTAGACAAGATGGGTGAGCTAACATTAATGCTAACTTAATAACACAGTAAAATTGGAAACTTCATGGATCATTTGCGCAAAAAAATAATTTCACAGCCTTGTTATGCAACTTATTCTGCACAAGTACAGTAGAGCTGTCTGTCAGGGTAAAAAAATGTTTTATTCAGTTAAGAGAAAGCTCTAAGACAAGTCCGACTCTCAAGGCGAGTCTGCTGTCAAATGCAACTGTCAATCAAAACGCAGACACCAAAGTTTTGTATTACACATAAAATCTTATTAACCCTTGAGTTACCCTTCAAAAAAGTTCCACCCTTGACCCTTCGTGGACAAATAGTGGATTTCACACTGAAAGTTGGGCTTTGGAAATCTCAGCCACAATGACATTCCCTCTCCAAAAATCAACTCCGGTGAGAAGGATAATTGTCTGTAAGGGAGCTTTGGATTGTGGAAATGGACAAAAATGTCCAGGGGTCATATGAGGGTTAAGGGTGCAATATTTTACTAAAAGATCATCAATGTGCTGATTAGAGGTTCCAAATAAAGCAAATGAAATCATAATGACACATCTTTTCACTCAGTACGTACATTTAATGAGAAGTTTTGATCAAAGAAAACGGGAGTCATTTTCAAGGGATAATTCAAGTTGCCTCTGTAATATAACATTGGAGTTTTCCCTTGGGAGTACAAAAACCCTCTATTTGGTTTATATGGTAGGTATTGTGAAACTGCAGTCTTTTTAGTTATACTTCAATGGCAGCCTGACATATAAAAAAAAGCTGTAAGAGCCTGATGCTTTATGGAATACGGAATGCATGTCATAAACCATTATTGTTGTCTGATCATTTTCTGCTAACAGCTGCCCTTCCTTTAGTACTTTACTAAACTCTTAACGTTCTACACGGAGTGGGATAACATTTCTATGTCATACCACCAAAAACATGTAATATGTTTTTGGATTTATGAACTCTTAACACGTGATTCGTATTAATTTATTTGGTTGTCTCTCATGATATCATAGACCCTTTGGGGACAAACACAGTCACAACATATTCAACATCAGATTAGCTCACATCACTTGCAGCTATTTCATTTTTGAATGAAATTTAATAATATATACCTCACTCCAGAATCACGTCAGGTAGATTTTCTTCTGCAACTTCTTGATTCTCACACAACTTCACAATGTTAAACTATGTATTTTGGTGTTGTTCTAAATATGGGATATGTACAGCCATGGAAAAAAAAACTTATTAAAACACCTTTGTTTTCTTCAATTTCTTGTTCACTTTAATGCCTGGTACAACTAAAGGTACATTTGTCTGGATAAATATAAGAATAACAACAAAAATAGTTTATATGAGTTTAATTGAAGAGATGATATCTATGCATTTTACGTGGTTATCTTGATAATAACCAAAATCACATAGGTTTTTACATCAATAGCTATGACATTGTATTGACAAAAACAGTGCTTTTAGACATTCCATGTTTTCTTATCTGTTTTAGTCACGTTACACACAGGAGTTAGGACTTGGTTGCATAACCATTGTTTTTGATGACTGTTGATGGTCTAATAATTTTTTTCTGTAACTGTAGTTTGAGGAGACATCTAGGATAGATCCCTGTCCCCTCCTCCTACGGCAGTGCCGAAGTCTCTTTGTGATTTGAATTTTACGGTAGTTAAGACGAACATGAAGGAGAAGCCTGCACAGGAAAAATTACAGAGCCAAAAGTATTGTTCTCAAAAAGAGTAAATGTGGCTCTATATCTGAATTCTACCCAAAGAGTAACTTTTACTCTTTTTAGAGAAGGACCAAATATTATCTGAGTAGAGTAAATATTTTCTTCAATAAGTAAATTTTCTGTGTGAGCTGTTGTAGAAACATGGTGGCACAAAATGCTTCCATGTAGATAAAAAGGCCTCATTCGAATGAAGCAAAAGCACAACAGTTCTTTTTCTTGTGTGATTCTACTCTAATGAAGACATGATTATCAATATTAAATTTCATTTATACAATTAGATCTGTCTGAATCTTAGACACTGGACTTTTGAGTTGTGAATATTCTTCTTGATGAATGATTCTTTTGGCAAAGTTGTCCATGAAGCATCAGGATTTAACACACTGAGGTTACACATAATAAATTAGTCTGCTGCTTGTGGTTAGTGGTTAGATTTGAGGGTATAAGAATAAAGTGCTGTAATGTTTTTGTGTTTGTTGTGTGCTCTCATTGTGACCTCTCTATGTGAACAGTGAAACAATGTTGTTTGCCTCGTTTCCACAGTCAGCCTACGTTGAGCTGCTTCGCGCTGTTCTCTCTGTGTTCCTGTCATCTCTTGCTGTCCCCTCCCATTAGCCCTGACAGCTATTTGTCTGTCATTACTGACCTCAAAACAGCACAAACACTCTCCATCACAACACGCACAAAAACACATAGACATGCACACGCACTAAACACAGCCTGTGCCCGGCTAAATCATTTGTGTCTGCACTATACTTAAAACCTAATTACGTGGTGCTGTCATCATGTTAGGCGCTACAGAGATAAATATCGCACTGGAATGTATTGAGACTGATGCCAATTTAGACATATTTTCATTAAGTCTATTAACTCTGCTCTCAATAGGTTGGTGCAAGTTGATACATGAAACCTAACATACGGCTACTCTCCCAAAGCAGCGTCATTATTAGTGCTGTCATTGATTTAAGGTGGAACCAGAGACAAACAGGATATCAGTTATGTTGGGAAGGAATAGAGCTGCATCATATTACCAGCCCACCTTTACTGCCCTTGGACAGATAGATAATACAGATCCCTTGTAAAGGGAAAATTACTGAGTCAAAGGATTTGCTTTTGCAGAGCTGATCACAGTGCTACCCCATATCTACAGTATGAATCACAAAGGTCACTCACGACCCACTCTGGAGCGACCCATATGCATGTCAGAGGATGACTATGTCCCTGTGTTTGTTTTTTTTGTACCATATACTAACCTTCAGTCCACAAGCAACAAAAGCCAACAGCCTCTAAAAGTTCAGTTACTGCTGGACTAGGTGCCAGCAGGAGATTTATCCAAAGGATTAAGAGGGTTTGCATCTGCTTTTGGACTCGAGCATGTGCACTGGCCCTGTGTTCTTGACACTGTCTATCATGGAGTTATATAGGCAAGACGTCAGGGGTAACAGAGGCAGGTTGTCTTCATCCATGCCTGTTATTTTTACATCATAAATCCTCCTGTAGCACACATATTTCTTCTCTTCATCTCTTGGAATCCCAAGGTAGCTCCTTTGTGTCTATACCAAAGAGACAGACTGACAATTAAACCCTCCCAGAGTTGATTCAGTTACTTAGGAGAGATCTAGGGTCTTGGGGGTGGGCTTTCTGGGACCTTCTACTGTCATATTATCTCACTAGGGTGTCATTACCAGCCCATCCACTCTGTCATTATGCACAATAGTTCCCTTTGGTAGAGACTTAAGGTTTATTTTGACTTAAATAAAGTACAGTATATCTGGAAGTGTGTATGTGAAGGTTTTGAAGCAGTGTTTTTTGATATATGTGATGAAATTTTGCAAAAGAAGTTTTATGCACGTGAAATTGCTGAAGTTAAGCTCAACTGGCCAGAGAGCAATTGAAGTGTTATAATACAGTCACACATGGATGACCTTTCACCTTATAAGGTAAACTACGCCTGTGAGATTTGTAGCTTGAATACTTTGATCACTCACTTGAGGCTGTTTAGTCTTTGCTTGACCTTTATGATGCTGCTACTAAGCATTTTTTCATTCCAGCCACAGAACATTAAACTAAACGGGCTGCAGGCTGTACTTACACATACCTTACAGTACAATGAAATTAGTCAAATTGCTGTTTTCCAAATTGGTAGGTTGAGTAAAATCTAAAAGACCTACAATTAGAGGGAAAGTTTAACACCCTCCCACTGATGCAGAAAAATGTACACAGACACAAACATGTTGCGTGTGCAGTTAGATTACACACTGACTTTGACAAACGCAACAGTAACAAAGCCAGTATTCATTTGTTAGCCATTCAGATTGTGATGTTTTACTGCTGGCACTTGTACAGAGATGTTTGCAGTTGTGCGAGTTAACATGAGCGTGTTTTATGCGTCTCCTTGTCATGTGTATTTTTGGATTAAGGACTGAAACATGTTCTGACGAATACTTAGCACTGTGCTGATGTCTTGAGTAGCAACTTCCATATCAGAGCACAGAAACTAAGCCCTGGTAACCTTTTACACTACCTGTCATGTACACAGGCATGCATTCACACACATACCTTACATGCAATATGAATGTAAATGGTGAGGCCAACTGGGATCTGTGACGAGGAAACCAATTCTAGTTTTCTTGGCTTCTCCCCCGCATAATCTTCCATTGAAGTGTAGCGTAACACCAGCAGTTCCAGGCAGCAAATCAAACAGATCTTTATCTATATCCACCTTCCTTGTGTGCATGCATTAACCTTCACAAGATGCTAGAAATTAGCATACCATGATTAGAAAGGATGGTGATGATAATGTTTGATAGGAACTTGCATTTTTTAAAAAAAAAAAGTATATTTAATAATCATTTTCAGGTGCTATAAGAAGAACTTGAAGTGACTGCTTTGATGTTTACAGAGGGGCTCAGCAGCACACTCTTGTGGTCATTTATATTCAAACCCATCAAGGTTTGCATTCCTGGTATCAAAGTAAAAAGCTTCACCGTGGCACTCAAAGTACAGTGTGAGCCTTTAGTTGCTCTTTCTGCTTTGTCTGATGAGGTGCTTCACAGCCTGTAAGGCAGAGGCTCCGAGTCCATAATTCATTTCCATCAGATGACGAGGCAGCTAACTTCGGGAGGCTGCAGCTGCAACAGCTGTCTGTGAAGGTAACAACCAAGAAGGTAAGCAGCTCAGGATACGGCCACCAGACAAACAGTCTGTGCTAATTAGGGCTGAGGAGGGCTCTGTGCTGCAGGATCTGGGGGTGACAGGTAGAGTATCAGGCCAGTCTGTGTTCTGTGAGTAGGTAACTTAAAATAAAGTGATCTGCTTTATGATGGACTAAGGTATAAAGCCAAAGAGACATATGAGTCAAAGGAATGTTGCTTTTATGTAGGCCTGGCTGGATAAGCTCCTCTGTAACAGGGTGCACTGAAGTGTACATGTGCATTAGAGAGAAAGACAACATTAGAGGGAACATGAATACCATCCCTCATGAATCCCTGTGGTTGTGTAAGTTTGATAGATGTGTTTGTGCAAATTTATTTCATGTATGTGTTTTTGTGCCAACCTTTGGATGCATGAGTGCATGAGCCGTTTTCTTTGTGCATTTGAGCAGGGCTTTTGGCCAGGCCTATGATCACATTGATTGCGCTTATGGTCAGGTGAAAGGGGTCCTGCTGAGCTCGAGATTGGAAGGGAATACACGGTGGAACATGGCCAAATTTTCACCCCCCCCCCGACCATGTATCTACGCTCTATCACGCTGCCTCGACTGCTAAAATGAATTGGCTATTCCTGTAGGCCGAGGCACAGCTGTGAACAGCAGAGGATACACACTGGGCTGATCATGAGGGAGGCAACATTCGAATGAGAGGGAGAGATGATTGAAGAAATGAAGACAGACACACAGACAGATGGGCAGCCATCCGCCACACAAGGCAAGTCATATGAAACAGTAGACCAGCGGGACCTTCAATTTTGCCTGATTACAAATACAGTAATCATTGTAATCCAGGCATTTGGATTGACTGAGGTCTCATCTTCAGTGGTCATGAAATAAGTCTGGCAGACCCCTCTGTGCATCTCTGCCATGAGCTGGTTAATGTACAAACAACCACCATCCTCTGAACTGTCAAGTGAGGTCTGAGGAGCAGCTAATGGTATTTCTGCAGCCTTGTGTACTCTGGAGTGCGTAGATGTGGGAGGAGAGAGAGAAAGTAAAAAAGCTGTTTGGTGAGGGAGACTATGTTAGGGGTTATGTAGAGGAAGCTCCCAGTACAGCCTCCGGTCTCTTTAAATCATCTCACTGACTCAGAGTTCTCTCAATAATGTATACATAAGCCGAGGGCAGGTTTTCTCAGGATTTAGAGCCAGCAGTTAGTCAGAAATCTCAAAGCGCCTCACACACGAGGTCGATAAAGTAAATTATAAACGGCGCTCAGTTAATCACTAAAGCCGCTGCTTGGCACAAAACTTTTAAGATGCCAGAAAATATTTCTTGATTGTCATGTCATTATGTTAATCTCAGTCAGGTGCTATTTTATCAAATGCACTGACTCTTATCAGTGCTTCTGCTGGTGATATTCCAACATTAAACATACTGGCAGCACGGACTGAGCTGAGTCTGTTGTCCTGATGTCTCCCTGGCCTGGGGGCCATGTGGAGGACAGGTGCCTGCTTCACGGCCCGGCAGAAAGGCAAGTTGGCAGCCTGACTGCTACCACCTCCTTCTCCCTGCCTCCATTGCCAACAACCCTGGCACATCTGTGCCTGTCCAGTGTGCCTGGTGCCAGCTACCCTGCTTCCATTGTTCTCCCCTGAATG
Source organism: Fowleria isostigma (assembly GCA_029814645.1). NCBI lineage: Eukaryota > Metazoa > Chordata > Actinopteri > Kurtiformes > Apogonidae > Fowleria > Fowleria isostigma. The sequence continues at coordinate 22,646,595 of JAPTGZ010000026.1, read as the reverse complement.
CACCCAACGCCCATGGGAAAGAAGGCTGAACAGTGTGTGCCACAACCTACACAGCCTGTTAGATAATCTCAAGACATGAAAAGATTCTCTTAGCCTAGATTCTAGAAACAGCTTTTTGTCTTGTATTATAGGAAAGGAAAACACCCCATAGTAACTTCTATGAGACGCTTCCTGTTAAATTCTGTTTCAGTCAGACTAATCCTCCATGATGATAATAACTGCATGCTTTTAAGCAAATCCTATAAGTGTGTTGTTTTTCATCTGTTAACATCATACCCTGTTAATGATTAATTACAGTTTGAGTCTGTTTCTGATTGTTTGGTTTCACTACTCCTAAGAGGATGTGTTCAGCAGGTGAGGTAACAGCGCAGGCACCATGCACATCACCATATTGACTACATCTGTTATTTACACTTTGCTTGTGCTTTATTTGCCTTCTCTCTTTCAACTCAAACACACATACATACAAACTTTGTGAATTAAATTCATCCCATGGAGAAATAGGATTGGGGAGCATTGATTTGTGTGTATGTGTGTGTATGTGAGAGGAATATGCAGGATTTGGCCAATAGCAGATTTATCAGGGCCACGCAGGCTGGTGAATTATTCCAAATAGGAGAATCAGACACTCTTCCCTTTGATCTCTCTTCTGCCAGCTCTCTAATTTTAACCCGCCTTCTTTTCCCCCTCCACTCTGTCTATTCTGCACCAGTTTTCGTCTTTAACTCTCGCCCCTCTGCATCTACCTGGAAATAGCTTGTCTGTCTTTGTTCTGTCCTTCTGTCTACCACTTATCTCAGCATGTGATGGAGGGTGTGAACGCTTGTGTCCACCTCGCTCATACTTCTATATTTATGAGGACCCAAATAAAAATACATTTTATGGATCTAACCGTGACTTAAAACACTAGACGTCCAACCCAAAATGTTTTCCTGGCTTTATTTACACTGAAAAATGATCCTACTTCCAAAACTCTAATTGGTCCTCAAAAAGAGAAAATAAAAGCTCATACACAGAATTAAAGCGAGCCTCTGGCTGCAGTAGAAAGCCCTGTGGCGGTGTCCCACAGGCTGTTTAAGAGCTCTGATTATGGCCCCTATGAGCTGGGTTGGATTCTTGGCATGTCAGAGGGTTTAACAACATCCAAAACACTGTCTGAGTCCTGTGAGCTCTCCCAGACTGCCCTGTCTGTCACTCATGCACACACATTTTCACATATCAGGCACAGAGAGTAAGTAGGTCGAAGTGAGGGGGGGTTGCAAATACACGGACGCTGTAAAACTCACATTTCTGTCATGATACTGCTATCAGTCATCTCATTTCAACACCAGTGTTGCAGATCTATATAAATTGTATGTGTAGTGCAGTGTGCAGCCTGTAGACCATTAAACCTCTGGATAATTGGTGGCAATTTAAACACCTGATGTTCAATATAGTGTGGATTTATTTATATTTTACTAAAACAATTCATCAGTGTTATGTTGTTTTTCACTGTGTTGGAGCATTTCGATCTTTCATTATACAGAAAACAGAGATTGGCTGAAAATACAATGAAACCAAACCAGAAACAGCCAGATAAAACCAAGTCAAAGTTGTAAAGACTCATAGTACATAAAATGCATTCACACACACTGAAAAAGTACAACATAATAATAATATCAAAAGGGACACCAAAGTACTAGATTTGCAGTCATGGGAAAAATTATTAGACCATTAAAAGTCATCAGAAACAATGGTTATGCAATCAAGTACTAACTCCTGTGTGTATAGTGTTACTAAAACCAACAAAAAAGAAAACACGGAATGCTTTAAAACACTGTTTTTGTCAGTACAATGCCATAGATATTGATGTAAGAACTTATGTGATTTTGGTTATTATCAAGAAAACCATGGAAAATGGATAGATATCAGGGGTCCGTTTCACAAAGCAGGTTTAGTGAAAACTCTATTAACCCTGAGTTTCCCTCAGAGTTTCCCTCATTTCAGGGTTAACAGACTCAGAGTTTTCACTAAATCTGCTTTGTGAAATGCACTCCAGCTCTTAAATTAAACTCTTATGAGCTATTTTTGTTATTATATTTGTCCAAAAATGTGCCATTAGTTGTACCAGGCATTAAAATGGACAAGAAATTGAAGAAAATAGAGGGTGGTCTAATAATTTCTTTTTCCTGATTGTAATTGAACCTGTATTCTGTTCACTCTCTGTTGAAGTTGGTCTGTTCTGGCCTCAGTCTGCAGTGCATTTATTTTACATTTTAAAACACTAACACTGGTCTACAGCAGGAACACTGATAAGGCTTCTTGCTACTGTCTCTGCTGCCTGCACTGTAGATGTGTCTGTGCTCCGATTTGTTTACTACCCTTGTCGAATAATTGTCCAATCATCTAAAAAAGGACATTTAATCCAGCCGATTAATCCCCAACTGGTTCATTGGTTTATTACTAGTCTTGTCCTGCAACCAAAACAGTTCCATGACACTTACACCATTTTATTTTATTCAGTCTGGCTCAAATAGAGGATTTTGTCCTCATATAGAGAAAGGCCTGTTGGGACTACATGCATAAATATATACATATTGACACACTGGACAAAAACATACAGTTTGCACATGGACTTGAATGGGTCATATAGATGCTCTACTGCACCATACAGCGATCAGTTTGATTTACACTGTGAGCAGGTCCCCATAGAGGTGTTTAAATTAATGGGGTAATTATACACTGAGAGGAGAAGGAAGCCACACTCTGATTTATGCTCAGAGATAAAAACACACATGCTTACGCACGCCCAGCCACACACACATGCACACGCTGGGCTCCTCATGGGACAGGCCGTGTCTTTGCTCCAAGGACAACTGCTCCCCTCTCTCCTGTCTGCTCCTCAGCTCCATTCACTTCCTCAGGTTTCAACTCCTCCTGCTGCAGAGACACATTCTGTTCCCCACTCATCTAGTCTGTGTTTGTGAGTGTGCCAAAGGCCGGCTGACCCGCTGCCAGTAACAGCCTCCATGTTCAAGTGTAGACTCACTGGGGAGCTGTGAACATTACTACAGTGCAACTTTAGCTAACAGAGTGTCATTCCTTTCAAGCAAAACACACACACACACTCACATATTTGCGCAAAGAGCAGAGGCCATGTATCAACATGCGGTACAACGGCGTGATAAATGCAGTCGAGTGGCTATGTATTAGTCATGTTGTTAGTGGCACAGCCCCAGAGGAGGAGCTGCCTTCATCAGTCATCGAGGTATAGGTGGAGGAAAGAGTGTCCACAGGACCTCCCATCGTCTCTCATCACAAGAAACGGCATCAAGGAGGAGCGGAGTTGAAATGAAGAACTACATGCTTGTGCTTCTGTGCTCCAGATTGTTTTATGGCATTGCATTTTATTTACCATGCAATAGGAAATATTTCAGAAAACTTCTCTGTAGTGTTGCTTTTGTATTTGTGTTGCTGTTTTTGTGCTGTGTTGTGTTTTGTTGTTTTTTTGTGCTCCTGACTGTAAGCCAACTTTCCCATCTGGGAAGATAAAATGACTGAGCTGAACTGAGCTGAGCAACACCCAAAATCCACATCGCATTTCAATATTTATGCTGAAACATTACAAAAAGGATTAGTGTGATAGGAATTTGGACAATTTAAGAGTGCTGAGTCAGCTTGCAATGACTAAACAAATATAATCTAACAGCTATAAATGCACAGGTACATGGCCACGGAATTAATTTCCATGGTAAAAGAGTGGTTCTCTGCTTGGAACTTGATTTGCCCAGTATAGTGTAGTTTTAGTTTAGTTTATTGTGAGCTTATGCACTTAATGTATCCATATGTACAAGTATACACAAGAACCATACATGAAGAATTTACATATAGAATTATATATCCAGAACTATACATGAAGAATGTGCATATGAAAGCATAAGTACAAAAAAATAAAAACAAGTAGACTTGTAGATCGTGCATTTAAAACTAAACAGTAATTTTTACAGGAAGATTATACATGTAGAAATACATAGAAACTATGCATGTAGAATATACACAAGGAACATACACAGCAAAGTATCCATTGCAAGTGCACATAGATATAGCAATTGTATATATTTGTGTTTTTTTTAAGCGGAAGAAACTTACATGACAACCTAGAGGTAATGATGCAGCCCTCTCAACCTCGAGGCCCACAGATGTGCAGCAGAAGGCAGCTTGGCTTCAGCTGAGACAGCACTTTCACTAGTCTGACAAAGTCAGGCTCTCTCTCTCATTTTTTCTCTTTTCTTTCACACTGTCTATAATCCAAACTTTACAGACTGCACCTGCTAACACTATATATTCCTTCATGCAGCAGCCATATTATTTTCAATAATCACATTCCAGTTGACGTAAAGCTTGATGAAAATGCGGAGGTGTCAAATAATACGCAAATTACCATGTGAAAGTGTGGAGGCAGGTAAAAAACCAAACTGCAGCAGGGAGGAGAGTGAAGGACAGCAAGTAACGGAGTGAGAGAGAGTAGCTTAGAGCAATCCCAAAAAGGAGAGCAGCAGAGCTTTAAGTCTCGGGGGAATTTGAAAGCCACAGAAATCCAGTTGCGGATATTAAGAAGCTTAATCTAAGAGCTTGCTGAGGCTGAGTTTTGCTGTGTGGGCCCCATCACTATCATCCTTGACGGAGGTTAAAGAGGAGACGGAGGGGGGATAAGGAGAAGAGGAAGAGAGACAGATGGGAGCAATGACGAGAATAGGGAGCTGTGTATCATTATGACAGCCTTAAATGCTTTTATAGAAGAATTAAAGGTTGGTATAGTGTACAGGTGTGTTTGTGGTTTAAGTACTGTTGCACTGATGCTTCTAAGTACAGCCTTTTTGCAACTCTTCTGAAATCCCCTCAAACAGCATGTTGGATACAATTAAAGCCAGAGAGCATATGTCAGTGCTTAGAGAAATCTGTCTATGATTCATTCATTCCATAATTAGACACAACCAAGTGATCCAAGTCTACAACACAAGTCAGGATGACATAAAGCAACACACTCGGAGATGAAACTCATTATCATCAAGCCCCACATGTCTCCCGGGAGAGGGGAGGAGGAGAAGAGAGGAGACTGGCAGGCAGGTGGATAAGAGGAATCCCCGTCGTCTCTGTGGCATTCTTTTCTTCCTTGTGGCATTCCTGCTTCATTTGATCTGAATGTTGGAGTATAATGAAATGCTTTGCTGATGTAAGGTCTACAAAGGCCACAAAACCCTCAGTAGGGCAGAGATGGTGCACAACAGTGCTGCTGCACTTTGGTTCTTCAGTCTCGTCAATTTGTCAGGGGAACCAGAATGTCTGTCCACAGCAATCATTCAAGCGTCTTTAACGGCTGCCTCTCCACACAGATTAGAGATTGCGTGTTCTACTGCAGTGCCACATAGCTTTGCTCTGTCTGTGGAGAAATAATTGGTTTTACAGTGCAATTATGGCTCGCTCTGCTTTTTGGAATTCAGCAACATATTCTAGGAAGCATCAGCACACAGTCTGTTATCTGCTAGCTGCATAATTTGTGTTTTACTCTGTAGCTCTGTTTCTCTCACTTTCAATTTTTCTGACATTAAAACACATCGACTGCCAAGATACCAAAGCCAAAACAAACAAAACATAAAGTCTGTGGTTTAATTTTCTATTCTTTGAATCAGGTGTAAGACATTGGGTTGTATTTATCTTTTTCTCTGTGTTTGTAGGAGGAATAAACCGGGCCGGGCCAGCAGTGCCGACATTCTTGCGGACCCCCACCATGATTCAGCCCCACCTAGACATGAAGCCGTTCCTGCCATTTCCTATGGAGACCCCTCCACCCCCACACAGCCACAGCTTGAGCCTCTTCCACAGCTTCAACACAGTAAGAGTTTATACAAAAATATGTACTAACACACAGAGACAGCAGAGTTTTAACTCAGCAAGTAACAGGAAAACACACAACATTCAGAACCTTGTTACTGCAAGGTTTGATGTCAGTGTGATGTCTCTACAGATTTGATATTCTATGTCCACTTTATTGCTGCCTATGAAATGTATTTTTTTGTGGTCTTATAATTCAAATAAGAAATGAGCATGTTCAGGGGCCCCCAAAAAGCAGAGTATTCCTAAGAACGGTATTATTCCATATTCACACATGCATCTCCATTTCTAAACTCACAGAGCACAACGTTCTAAGGTCATCCTTATAGCTATATTCTTCAAACACTGCATTTCGTTTGATGTGGTATTTATTTTAACTGAGAAGGGTTCTGTCTTCCCGTTTCTCCAGGTTTGACTAACATCTTATCATTTAGATTAGACTGTAGAGACATTTAGCATTTCACCAACTCAGCATAATGCACCGCCTGCTCCTTCAGACACCATTAGGGATTCAACGTGTCTTGCATCAGCAATATGTAAAGTCAGTGTACTTTGTGTGTTCGGAATGTGGGGCGATGCTATTCTTGGACCAGACCTGAAGCAGACTTCTTCTGTCAGCCTGGTATATTTGGATGCAGTTTGCTAAGAGGTGACACAGTATCCTCTTGTCACTAATTGGAAATATTCATGTGAGTAACAGGAGTCCAGACACTGTTAAACACATTTTGTCTATATACTCATTTTTAATAGCCCTCTATGGGCCATGACATAAGTGGAATCATTTCCACTGATGTTAAACTGCACTGCACCCAGCAGACACAGATTAATAGACACACTGAAATTATACAGGCACTCAGTTTCCACTCTAATGTCTGTTGCACAGGAATCATTCTTGCCTGCTCTTTCTTCATTCTGTTTCACTGCCTCTGCAGCACTCTCCGAGAATCTCTTGTTCTCTCTCTCTCCCTTGTATCTCTCTGTTCCCCATCCTCCTCCTCAGAACGTTAAGTATATCTGAAGGTCCAAAGGGACGCTCTGAATGTTAATAGCTGTTGCTGCTGATGACTGCAAGTCAGCCCTGAGTGGTGTTTTACAGGCCTGTGGCCAGAAGATGGGGCCATAGGAGAGGCTTGGAGGACATTCTGACCTTACACTGGAGCTCCACTGTGCACTGACACACTCTTACTGTACTTCAGTGCTTTTACTGCATTGCAAGTACTAGAAATCAATGGTAAAATAAAGTGGCAAACTCAAGCTGATAGTAGCAAGTAGTTGAAAGAAAGATGAAAGGGAGGAAGATGATCCCAGTCGATTTGAATGTGTGGCACGTGAAGTGTTGCTTTGGAAAGCATTTTTGAGCTGTAGAAATGCAGAGAGGTATGACGCAGTGAAGATATTGTCTTGATGTTTTCCAACAGAAAAAGTCATGGCCCCCAGCCTTCCCTGAGATGATTTATGTTTAAAATAGTGTTATGCGGTTGTACAGGAAGGACCTAGGGTTTCATTCTAAGTGTCTACAGCTCTGTTTACATCACTGACTATATTTTATGGCTTGTTGGACTTTCAGGCTAAAGAATGTTTAGTCAGAGAAGGAAACTCTGCCTGGTATTTACACAACTCTAAGAGGATAAACCAAGATTCATTTACACTGAAGGGATCATTTTAAATAGCTTTCATGGCCCCTGGTTTTAGTCTGCAAAAACATGCTGTGGTGAATATTAATGACTGTATTATTGAAGACATAAAGATATAACAGTAATAACACTGAAACTATGTCCCTGTGCTGTAGAATGGTGTTTTTGAATGAAGCTGGCCGCTAGTTATTGTATCACTCTCTCTTAATAAGTGAGCTGCGCTGAGTTTGTGCAGCCTTAATGAGGCTCCACTTCACTTTGAGGGTTATTAGCCCCATAAGAGAGGAATAGCCTCTCCTAGAGCCATATGCAGCTTTAATGGTTTTCTAATGTGATTTGCCCTCTACCTGGCTGTCTCACCCGATGTGCCTCTAGACAGTGACGAGGCTGAATTATTTATCTGCAGCAGCTGGTCCTGATATAGACACATACATATACCTTGGTCACACACACACACACACACACACACACACACACACACACACACACACACACACACACACACACACACACACACACGTCTAAACAGACCTGGCTGAATTGATGTGCACTCATTCAAGCCCTAAGTCAGGAATTTCTGATGAAAATGTCTAATCATGCAAAACCAAGTACAGACCTGTTGAATCTCACCTTCTGTCCACTCCTTTTTTTTTCTTAGTCACATGCTCCAACAGCATGTGACCTTTATTCATGCACCTTTATTCTCCAGAACTGCACTTCCTCAAGAGTTTCATTTCATTTCATCATTGTTTCACCATCCCTGGCTCCTGTGCAGGTTCTCAACTGGGGCTCCTTTAAAACAGTAAGGATGCAGAATATATTTTCTGTTTGTGGAGCTTCAATTGAAAGAAAGTTTAGCTGAAAAGGAGTGCATGTGTCCTTTTGTGAAGAAAGAAACAAACATTAGAGTCTACAGTGTGTGACTGTATGACTTCATGTGTGGTTCTGGGGGATTTTGTCAGGGTTCTTGGAGAGGGCAGTAGCTCCAGTTGCTGATGATGACATTTGATAGATAGTGTGAACATGGAAAAGGGGGGGTGAGTCGAGGAGGAGGAGGAGAGCGGGGCATGCTGCATCTGGACAGATTCAGTATGCATGAAGAAGGGGGAGAGAGAGAAAGAGAGAGCTAGAAGGGGAGGAGAAAACTGAAAACCACGCTACAGTGAAGCCTGAGACAGAGAGAGAGCAAGCAGCTGTGGAGAGAGGAGGAGGCTGAACAAAAGGGAAAGGCACTTGTTAGGTGATGTGTCAGTGAAAAAAGAGAGAGTAAGGGAAAGATTTGAGAAAATCCTTACAGCAGACACTCACTTCTTCTCTCACAGCCTCACAAAGAGAAGCAGAGAGTGCACCAAAGGAGGAAAAACAAAGAAATCTTAGCTGGCAATGCATCACTAGTCAGAAGCCCTTTTAGTTTGTATTCTGAATCGACAACCAACCAGGAGACTGAATGAGTGAGGAAAGTGAAGTGCACACTCTTAGTCTCACACATGCTGAGACCCAATCACACAGCGTGGCCAGCAGCACACACACAGAAGAACCAATGCAGCTCCAAGCCTCTACAGACACAGAGGAAAAGAAGGTGAGTCTCTAAAGCTTGGAATGGCTGGATCTGTCTGCTGCTTTTGTTTTTCTCTCAGCTGTGTCTTAAACTGGGAACAACCCAAAAAGAACTGGAGAACTTGTGCTTCAAAGGCGGTTGTTATCTGGCACAGCACAGAAATTACTATGACTGCCAGAGCTGTTTCACAGAGCAATGCATTCCACATTGTTGGAATTCAACCCTTCTAAACATTTTGTTGAAGGGCAGTGATCAAATACACCAAGAGAAGAGATGGGGAAATAGCGGACAATAAAACGCAGGTAGGATGAAACGAACAAAGAAACCGGTCCGGCTAAAAATATGTAGGTATGGAGTTGAGGTGCATGGTGTTGGGAGGTACAGTGCAATCAGGAAAATGTCAGCAGACAGGTTGGTTTTTGGGCCTTTTCACTTCACTTAAGTATCTCTGTGTTAACTCAAGGCATTTGGACTTGGAGGCCTTGCAGTACTGTTGACATGACTGCAGTTTGATGCTAAACTTAGTGGTGTGTGTAGTTTATTTACAGCTGCCAGAGCTCTCACCACATACAAATAGTGCTATAACACTACAAAAACACTCCATTTCCTTTCATTCAACAGGCTAAGTTTATGTTTATTATCATTCTCTCTCTATTGCATTCCCTCTCTTTTGTATTACTCATGTGCTGTATATCAGTATTTTTGCCATCACTTTTAGAAAGTTAAATGATCACTATTGTCTGCAGTGGTATGTAAAAACTATTGCACTTATATTCAACTTTACAGAGGATTAGGGTATAGGCCAAGTTTGAACCTCACTGTCAATGTTTTTTTAACACTGAACGCTACCAGGCTAATGTTGAATCATAGCCATAATCATAATCATAATTAAGCATCAACTAACATATTCAAGACCTTTGTTCCCATGTTAGTTAAACTACCCAATGGCATCAGTTGACAAAAATGGAAAACAGGAAAATATAGCTCATGATTTAAAAATATTGTGGAATTAGAAACACATTGGATATGAGTGTAAGTCTGGTTGCCCTTTCAGTTTTTATTTAGCTCCGAACATTTGACCATTGGCACATAAACACCAATCTTCTCCAGGATGGTTAAAATGACGGCAAAGAGACTAAAGCCCCTTATGAAAGTTTTGGAAAATCCCTCTTTAGTTACATCACAATGCTGTACTCCTATTTCATGAGGACATGTTTTGGGCAGCACTTCAGCAAGAGGCTATGACTAGCCATCCAAAAAGGCTTACTGGCAGCTGGACGGTGTTTTTAACAGCTGAATCGACTGGCTGGGTTGATCATAGCTGATCCACACCCAGGGTAGTGGACTGAGCAGCTCGGGGAGAAGCCAGTGAATCATTTGCACATTTACAGTATTACACCAGGTCTGCTCAAGGTTTTTAGAGGGGTCATGGGTTGCATCATCGACACACACCTACGCACACAATAATTAATGTGTTTGCTGTTAATGTTCGAGTTGGGATAATATTTAGGAGTGTGAAGGGTTGGATAGAAATACTAAACATGTCTCAGCTATGGGGTATTGCTGAGCAGTTGTTAAAGCTGTTTCCATCCAGTATCATCACTTTGGTACATCTAAATTCACAGCATCTACAACTGCAGTAAAGACAACTGCAAGCTGTTTCTGGGGGAGAAAAAAGGGAGTCATGGAGCTTAGTATGAGCATGGGAGTGAGAGCCAAGTGAGATAAGACTGTGAGATGTGAGGATGTCCGGTCCGGCCCCCTCTCTGTTTTAGTTTCTGGTCTCTTTCCCATCCCCCCCCCCATGTTTCTCATTTATTCAACCCAATTCATCTTCCTCCTTCGCTCTCGTACTCATTCATTCCTCCAGATGGTGTATTTCTGTACCATCTTGTCACACAGCCACATGCTTCCAGTCTCCTCCCTGTTTCTTCCTTCCTCTGTTTACCATTTTTGTGTAGGGTTGCCGAGTAACAAGGTCTTTGTACAGAAAGTTAAAGTGCTGACAAAATTCAATTGTGTTAGAGTCATGAGAATATTCTTTTCAGTTATCCTTCTCTCTCTGTCACTCCTGAGGCCAAAATTTGAGCCATTTGTATATAACATGAGTCTGTTGCTCTGGGTGTAAAATAGCCCAAGGGAATGCTTGGTGATTAGCCAAATTAAACACAGTGATGAGCCAAATTGAGTCATTTAGAGTCTGTTGGGCTCTCCAAACCAACAGCATCAGACTTGGAGGACTCTCTGGAACATTCCCTTGCTGTCTCACAAATTTAAAACACAACATTATGTCCATTTGTTTTGCACGCTTTAACTTGTATTTCTCTTCATTCCAATTGTGGGGTCATATAGCGTCACATTATATTTGATTATTTCCCTGCTTTGGTCACTGTAATAGAGCCAGACACTTGTCTCTGTGTGGAAATCCACACCAGCCACCGACTCCAAGCTAATGCTAAGATCAACTAACAATGGATAGGTAAAATTTATCTTCAAACATAGCAAATAATTGGAATGGAGCCCTTTTAGATCAACACAGATTGAGTCTTTCATGTCCTGGACAAGAGTTTTGATGGAGGGCTTAGCATGCTTGAGAGTTGCAAAAGCAAGTCAGTTAAATTTATACAAGGTGCTTAACACAACACCAGTGATGGACATCCCAGCTGAAACAATTAACACTGGGACAGTATGAAGCTAGAACCTGGTCAGGATCAGAGACATGAGCTTGGTAGGATGGAAGAAGTGTTACAGTTGTAGCAACATAGTGTCAACACTGCTGATCACTGCTGAACATAAGCACACATGTACAGTAAACACAAGCTAGATGCTGCACACACTCTGCTGCACGATTTTGGCTAGAAATCAGATTTTTTTTCCTCTAAAAACTCAATTTTTGATTCCAGTTTCTCTGTAAAATGACAAAAGATGACAGAAATTGCCATGGTTTTTCCATGTGCAGCCCACAATGCAATGCACTGTTTCCACTCTGGTGTGTGATGATGTTTGAGGTGCTGAAATAAGATGGTTGTGCTGCTGTCTTTGACAGATACTACCTTCAGGCTGAGTTTGCAGCGAGGAATGGTTTGGTCTTCACTCGAAACTTTGAAGCCATACCAATTCCATACAACTGACTTGTTCATGCTATTTTTAGCCATGAACTTCTCACTCTCCTTAGCAAATGGCATTTTTGTATTGGTGTGTGCAGACCAAAGACTGTGGAGAATGCTCTCACAGTTAGGAGGAGGAGTCTATGGTGGCCTGGAGACACCAGAGAGATGAAGTTTGATTTGATGATTACTCTTTTTTAACCCTTTAACTGTTTGCTCGACCATATAGTTTAGCATCTTTTGAGTCACTATATTTAAATAAGTGGAGTGCCTAATTTATCTGAACCTAATTGAACCGAGTCTACCATTCTAGGTGTTACTGCGTCAATGTTTGATTTGTCGCTTTATGGTAAGAGTAGAAAAATTAAGCCAATATGAAATAATGGATTATTTGTTATAAAAT
>JAPTGZ010000026.1:22622907-22633922 GCA_029814645.1 Fowleria isostigma | reverse complement strand
TCTATCTATCTATCTATCTATCTATCTATCTATCTATCTATCTATCTATCTATATATATATATATATATATGTATATATGGTTTATAGTGTTGCTGGAAATATTAAACATATAAACACATCATGAATATGTTGAAATAATTTACTTAGTAATTATTTACACTTTCTGAATTGATATTAATAAGTATGAGAAAAAAAATCTAGGAATTACTCACTCAAGGGAACAAGAAATACAAACCAAAAAATTTTCATCAGTTTTTTTCTTGTTGGGGTAGTTAAAGGTTTAAAAATTGTCCCAATTAAATAATCTGATTTTGATTTAAAATCAATTTGCAGCCCTCCACTCTTGTCTGTACTCTACATCCATCCCACAGGAGGTCTATAAAGTTTGGTCTCAGCTAAACAGCAATCCTGAGTAATTGGTCAAACATCTAACACCCTGCTTGGTTCAGACTGATGGTAAAGGGCACAGTGTATTGACCCTAATACATTACTGTGATGGACTGGCCTGTCGACTTCTAACACCAGGACTCTGGCAAAACAAGTCCTGGAGCTCAGAGGCCTGTAGTGAATGAATTATAGCTGACAGACTCTTTCTCTCTCTCTCCTCTTTTGTCTGCTTTCTCTTTTGTCCCTCCTTCTGTTATTCTCTTTGTCAGATGGATCCGGTACAGAAGGCCGTGATCAACCACACCTTTGGAGTCTCGCTGGTCAAGACCAAGCGACCGGTCATCTCCTGCAACGTGTGCCAGATCCGCTTCAACTCAGAGGTAATGGAACACAAAAATCTACACTTTCACTCCCCCTTCCTCCTCCTCATCATCCCTCACAGTTTTAGAAGTGTGTTTGAAGGGTTTGTATTCTGACCGGAGGCAGTGTCACAGTTGTTTGGGCTGTGTTTCAGCAGTTGTGACCCCGTTGGAATTTAATTTGTTTCAAGACAGTGTATAGAGTTAGCAGAAGCAATAATCCCTGTAGCACAAAGCCCTCAGACGCTGAAAGCAAGAAGCAGGGTTTTTGCCTGCCTTTTAAAACGGATTTTGTTTTGCTCGTCAAAGCTGGCAAAGCTCGATTAAGATCTTGAACTTGTTGAAGGTTATTTCAGCGTGTCATGAAGTCAGAATCCTTCAAAGTAATTGCATGATTTTATATAATTATATTAATTCTTGATTTTTAAAGAGATTATTTCATCTTCTTGTCCATATGGTGTAGTTCATTCTCAGCATAGACTCATAATGAGAGTTTAATTGCGCATTTTACCCACAGGCATACATGACTGATGACAAATGAATGAAAACACAAATCGTATGGAAGCATTTACACATGATGCCAACCTTTTCTCATTCTTTTTTTCTCTGTAGACTAATAGGATAGACATGTGACAGCATTAGTGCCAAATGTCATGTGCAGTGTATAATTTGGCTGTGATTGTCTCTATTCACTGGGCCAGGGCGTATGTTCATCCACAATACACAACATTAGGGAGTGGACCGGTGCTATATATACTCCTCAGGTCTACAATCATGGTTTCCATGTGGTCAGAGAGCTGCAAGGCTGTAATCTTGAGCACCCTCTGCAGATTTCTTGACTGTAAATCTTCATAGTCAACAGGAAGTAGTTATACAGATATGTTTATACAGTGAAATAGCCTGGTTTTAGCCATCAAATATGAGCTTTTTTGGTGAAGATATGCCTTATTGGAATATATATAATTCTGTGAAGAAATTAAATATTTAACTTAAGAGTTAAATGTTATTTTGAAGGAGTCTACAACTAAATATGCAGAGTGAATATCATATTTACAGGCCAGAGAAGTGTATGTATCTCTAAGCAAAAATATAGTTTGAAGTGAAGCTCAAGTAATGTGAATTTGTGCTCACATTTGAGGGGTAACATTTGGTGACATCTACAGCAGCCTTGGTTTTTGTGCTGGCTCCTGACAGATAAGAGGCACAAACACACGTGTACAAGCATCTGAATCTTGGGGAACGTGGCATGCAGGACTACACCACCTCTCTGCTGTCATTGTCACACACACAGGAAAAGCACACACGCACTGCAGAGTATCGGCAGTGTGAAATGTAAGGAAGGCTGTGTAAAGTTTGTGCTCCTCTACTAAGCTCTGCCGGTGAAAACCTGTCCCCTATATTGCCATAGAATAATTCCCTCCCCACAGTGTTCTCTTTTACATTATGTCAAGTCAGGATGAATATTTCATGGATTAAAATAATACAGCGGGGAACCTCGACGATTAAAGTGCTGCTTCCACGGATTCATTTCAGACAGTCTTGGGGAAAAAACCCCCACCATTATTCTGTGATATTTCCCTTTCTTTATCCACCATGTGTGAGTTGATTGCTTAGGTCAAAGAAAGTGAAAGGGCTTTGCCATGTAATCCGTGTCATCATGAATGGTTTGTCTTCCGTCGTCCTGCTCCTAACCCGTGGTCTCCTCATTTCACGCATCATTTTGCCAACATTCATTCGACCCATTTGATGATTCTCTTCATGCCTCCCTTTTTTCTCTGCCTGTCTCTCTCTCCGCCAACCTTCTCCCTCTATTTCTGACTGTCTGCCTCTCTTTTGCTGCATTATTTACAGTGTGGAAATGCCTAAAATTGCCTGCCACTACTTATTATATGATGCATTCGTCAAGGGCATGTATTAGTGTCTGGCTCTGACAGCCCCATTGCATCTTGGGAAAGAGGGAGTGAGGAGACTCAGAGGGGACGAATGGGGGGAGGGTGTGTACCCCACTGTCCCTGCATCGTGTGGTGGTGTGAGGTGTTAAACGGTGGTTTATGCAGAATAACCTTGGTGGCGTGCTGCATTAGTGACATCACAGGCTCTGTCGCACTGCATTGACCAATGTCACAGCTGCTGCAGCAGGACTACAGCATCCTCCATTCCCCTCTCCTCTTCTACTGTCCAGCCTGTTATTTCCTCTCACTTCTCTAACCTTTTCTCATTTTTTGTTTTTAATTTGGAGTTGCAGCTGCCACACGGTAAAAATATGGCATCCTCCTTAAAATGATAGTTACGCACTTGAACAGTTTGTGCATAATGAAGCATATGCATCACACGCTGGTACGGTGCAGCTTTTTCTCTTTGATTTTTTTGGTCTCTTTTTTCACTTCCATTCCCTGGTGTTGGGGAGTAACTAGTTACATAGAACGGCATTACATAATTACATAATTAAATGTTAATTATTGAAATGTTTGTGGTCACAAATAGTGTTTACAAAGGTCATACTTCAATGCAACATATACATGTATGTATAACATTCATTCTGTTGCTTTAAAATACAGGTTGGTACAGCTTTTTGTACACAAATAAGTACCATCAAGAGTAGGATGCTTAATGGAGCTGTCTGTCAAGAATGCGCCATTCACTTGGCAGCATGTAATTGAATTTTGTAATACTCAAATTGTTTTAAGTAGCATTATGAGGTTCATAATGTATAATTTAAATGAATGTTGTTAGAACATTCTAGCTTAAAAAGGCTAACAAAAAGCAATCAAATGTACTTTGTTGATGTAATTGAAATGGTCTCCTTACTTTTATCGAGTAACCCATACCTATTACACATCCAAACTAACCTCTACAACACTGCCATCCTCCAGCTCTTTATGTCAACTTCCCTTCATGGTTTTGCACTATTTCTTTTTCTGTTTCTCAATCCTGGACCTCACTCACAGTCAGCTGTTTGACAGTTGATCCCCTTGGCTTGGCCGGTGGGGTTAAGAAAGCCCCTGTAGCTGTTTGACCGTGCACCACCATATATCTTTCGATCTCCCTTCAGTCCTTCTTTGTACCTCAGAGATCCTTTCGCCTTTAGCGCCACCCCAACCCTCCCTCTTTGTACCCACAGCTCTGTCCACCTTGATCTGGAGGCTTTACTAGAGCAGCTCCTTAAGACCCCTTTGCTGGGGTACAGTTTCAGATGGTTTGCTATATCTAGACTCCAGTATATCACCAAGATTTACTAGAATCATGTGATCTTCTAAATCCTTGCAGCCAGTGCATGTGGTTTACTGTGCCGATTCACATCCTGGATGCCATCAGGCGCACAGTTACTGCCGAACATATGTGCCCATGAGCATTACTCATCACCCCCCTGCGTACTTTGCCAAGCCAGTATATCTCACTCTTGATCCTGTGGTCAGTGTGATGTCCTAAGTGTCAGTCAAAATATTCCATCCTTTCAGCACTTATGGCAGCTGTCAGCCACTCTTCAAACCCCGGCCTGCCCGGTGATCCAGCCACTTAATAATAATCTTTATCATTAGCTCTATGATACATGTATTATTTGGTCAACAAAGCACAACTGTTCATCGCATATATTTGCAGAGAGAAGCTATATCGGATTTGGCGAAGTCCCGATAGAAAGGTGTTTGTTTCAGCAAGGTGCCTATTTGCGTTTATAACTGTAAGACATGTAAACCCTGCTTATCAATACAAAGACAGGACATACTGAGGACAAACAGGGTTATATAAATACCCATTGTCCACCTGTGTGTGTATGTTTCTATGTATGTGTTTTTGGTACACACACTGTAATGGTGAAGCAAAGCGGTTGTCGGTAGCCCTGCATCTCATCTGCTGTGTTGTCCTAGACTTGCATACCTCTGCAGAGACACACAAATATACACAGACTAGAAACAGTCTCTGCTGATGTCCTGGTAGTCTCCTGATGAATGACTCACCTCTGTTGTTTACTCTCTGAACAAACACATTAGCTAGTAGCTGGCCTTTCATCTGGAGATTATCCATGGTAGCTTCTGTAACAGATCTCCACACTGTTCACGATCATCACATCCTCATTTTTATTTTCACTTTTATTTACTGAGAGGGGCTAGCCTGTTGGTATAGATACTTAAATCAAAGTGCATGCACAAGTAAGCAGTCGCACTGTTAGCCCCCACTTCAGTAATAAAATGATTTGTCTCAAAAACTACACATATACTAGCAGTGACAGTGTGTGGTGTAAAATGTGTGTTGTAGGAGGGAAGGCAGTGTCAGAGATGAGACGTATGGGTCCTGCAGGCAGATAGCATGGCATCCCACTGACCTCAAGTTCAACTCCCACTGGCATGTCTGTCAGCATGGCCATAATATTGAACGCTGGAGCCAAGAACTGTCAGGCAGAATGTGAAAGTTTAGACTATGGTCATCTGCAGAGGCTATATGTCAAAACTCTGAGTTGAGCAGTTATGTACTTCATAGGCAAAGACATGACCCTGTGACAGTTGTAACTGTTGGTGTGAATATACTGCATGACACATAGTACATTGGAGGGGGCTCAATTTAATGCTGTTACATACTTAAAATATAAAATAAATGTCATTATACTCTGTTACAGTTGGTAAGGGAAAAAAAAATGTGAAATTAAATTACAATAAAAAATGTTGGTGTTTACAAAGTGGTTATATCAGAATATACTCTTTTCATTCATTCTGTTGCTTTGCATCTTTTCGTCGTGCAGGAATGCCTTCTTTTGGCGGGTCAGCAAAGCCGTTGGGACAAATTTGAGTGCAACACAATCAAGGGTAGGATGCTTACAGGGAGTTGTCTATGAAGACAGGCTCCATTCATTTGGCTGTATGCGCTCAAATTTTGGACGTTGTTTTTGATTGGCTCTCCTGTTTGAATTTGCACCGCCTCTCGTCTGCCAATCAAACGAATACGCACTGCTCTAAGCAACCTGAGTATGCCATGCCTGGCTGCGACCAGCCGGCCACACCAAGGCGGGTGGCTATGTCGTCGAACAGAAACGCCTCTCAGTGCTGGAAATTCAACAATATTTTGTATAATATACTGAATAATATATTGTTGAATATTAAATAATATATTGTTGAAATCAATATATTGAAGAACTTTTAATAAAAGTTTGACAGTAATTCGTGTTGAGTGCTGTTGTGAGGTTTACACTGCCTGGTTTAAATTACTTTTCAGATTTATTACCCATTTTAAAACATTTGTCAGAAAAGTAATTAAAATAACCAAATGTAATAAGTTACATTATGAGGTGATTGATATAGTTATAGTTAACAGAGTGATTAATAATCTGCAACTTCAAAAGTAACTTTCTCAACCCTGATGATCTGTTGTAGTGATGATAAATAAGTCACTGAGGACAAAGAGGACAGAGAGGTCTAGGTCTCGAATGTCTCCACTACTACATCAGTGCATCTATGTTGCCATGCTTGTAATCCATCTATCTATCCACTGTAAACCTGCCTGCCGTCTGTGGCTCTACTCTCATGTGTATATTGAATAACATGCTGTCATAATGACATGCATGTGTGTGTGTGGGTGTGCATATGTGAGTGTCACACTGAGTCTAAGCCAGCTTACAATGTTTCATTCACCTGCTCACGTTGGTGTTCACTTACAACATAAACTTGTTTTGTTTTCCATTTTTCCCCAACAGAGCCAGGCAGAAGCCCATTACAAAGGAAACCGCCATGCCAGGAGGGTCAAAGGCATCGAGACGTCAAAGAGTCGTCCTCAAGAGGGGGACAAGCCTCCTACTGTGCCCTCCACCTCATCCCCATCTCCCCCCGGAGCCCCTGGCACTAGCCCCGACAGTGAGCCAAGCAAATCGGGTGAGTGCCGTCAAGCAGGAAGCGAACAAATTCAATACAAAGAAGAAAAAGAAAAGGAGTCAGTTAGTGTTTTGTTGGAGAAGTAATCATTGCCACGCAGGATGGTCAGAGGTTTATCATTTTGCTGGGAAAACAAGTGCGGAAATGGAAAATATGCAGCAACAACAAACACATCTAATCATGGCTTTGGAGTGCATTGTTGTGTTTGGTAAGCGCCTCAACTCTTTGTGTGGTCGCATATTTCTTCAGCATAACTTAAAGGTAACAGTACAGTTCCACAAAGCTCATAAACGGTTTGCACTGACAAAAGGTCCCACAAAACAAAATTCTTTTGTGAAAGAAAGGGACCTGAACAACAGTTTGAATATGTTGACTTAATTAAAACTACTAGATTTACACCTTTTGAAATCAATATTTTTTTATGACATACATAAGAAATAATGTGTTTAGAGGATATTTAAAGATCTCAAAGGCAGACACAGAAAAGTATTGATTTCAAATGCATGAAATTACAGTACTAGTTGTGGGTCAGTGGGTCCAAGTCAGCTTGAATGTAGCTACATTTTCTGGCAAATGCCTGATGAAAGCAGATGATGATCAAATGACTGACAGAAACCAGAGCAAAGGGAACATTTAACTAAAAGCAGAACAGATTCAGATCTACAGGCATGAGCCAAAACTCAAAGTCTGACTTTGGCCACATATTCAATATTTAAGGTGTACTCACTGCACTCACCAGTGACTGACTGAGTGAATTACAGCATTTTTATCCTGGGTCACCAGCATATTTTTTTTGACGAGCGTACTCTCAGAGCACACACTGATCCAGAGCTGCAGCATTATTTAGTGTCTCCAGACACCAGCACCAGCTTATGATTTAATTGTAGCCTAATATGGTCTCAATTTATATCATCTGGTCTGTGTGAATACTGGCCAACTTGAAACCAGACATCAAGTGTTTTGGATAGTGAGTGACAGCATCATTAGCGTACCACAGTCAAACAGTCCTCCATATTAATCCAGCCTAGCCACAGTAATGCTTTGTTCAACTCAGCAATGTGAAGCTGCCTTAGTACCCATCCGTTTAGACTGAGAGCAGGTGGGTGGCATCTTTTCAAGGTACCACACTGTGTTGTGTGTGTGTTTGTGTGTCGTTGTGTTGATTTTAGTTGAATATTATTTGCAAGAGAGTCAAAATAGACCATGCTGCCTAAACATAATGTGGTGGTAATAAGTGCTAATACTGAGAGAAATAAAGATGACACCATTATAGAAGAGTCTGAAAGGCTGAGCTGAATCTAAGCCAACATCTGAAAGGACAGAGACAACAGCTGATCTGACTTTAATGAAAAGTAATTCACTGTTGGCAGATTAATTTGTTAGTTAGCCATGGATGCGGGGGCATGATCAAGGCATTGCAGGCTCTTTCTTTAGAGGGATCGCATTAGCTCTGGTCTGTGTTGTCTCCATCTTACTTTCTCTCACTCTCTCATCTTCTTATTTCAAGCTGTAATTCAGAGTCTGGGTACAGTGTGCCTCTGCCCCTCTCCTTTCTCCACCCGTGATTTTCCATTCTCTCAGTGTCACCACTCTGTCCTTGGATCAAATAAGGCAATGAATAGACCAGCAATGTTTTGGTGACATTTACAAAGGTTTCTGGAGCTGACAGAAGGGCACAGAGCAAACATGATGAATGAAAAGATGAAACGCAACCAATAAAAGGCCAATATGTAGTAACATCCCAGAGCAAATGTCGCCACATTTCACTATCTGTTGGCATTCCTGTAAAATTAATGGTTTGTGCATGTATTTTATTTTAGTTTTCACTATAACATCACATTCTACCCCTCGTGGGCACCCTGAGATAAGCCAGTCATGATCAGTGAAACTTCTCGGACCAAACTCCAGGAGGTTGGGCAGCTAAAACAAGCCTGCCATGATCGGGAGCTCAAAGTAGTAACATGTGAAAGAATGCCTTTTTCCATCCAAGCCTTTTTCTCGTGACCCTGGAACCTTGCCTCTTCCTGGTTTTCTTTCCTGCTCAGTAAGATGTGTATATGTGTCCTTTCACACTGCTCTATGGTATGGGGACAGATCTCTGGGAGCAGACAGCTGTGCATGGCCCCAACAGGGGAAAACAGCGTCTGGAGAATGAACTTTGTGGTTTGGACTCTGGAGCTGAGCTTCACACAGGTCACTGTGGAGCAGTTAGTCTGAAATAGACAAAAATGAATAGAACACACACACATATATGCACACACATACACAAACACTGCAGATCGGCCTATGTGAGCCTGCAAAGGGAAGGATGAGGAGATTTCCCACAGTGCACATCTTTTATCACACAGAGGGCCATTTGTTGTTGATGTTCAGTTATTTCTCCTCTGAATGCTCTATTTGTTGTTCAAAGATTTAATAAAATGTCATAGATTTGTGATACATTCAGTTTGGGGATTTGGGAAATACATTTATCTACCATACCATGGATACCAACGTTATTTATAAAGCACTTTAAAAACTTGACAGCTAGCCAAAGTGCTATACACGAATCATAAAATGAGGGGATAAATAAGTAAAATGATAATAGTAATGAGAACACAAGAAGTACAACAAAATACAACCATCATGAAAACAAAGACAAATTCAAATCTTGTAAAGACAAAACAAAAGAAAAACAACATCTAACTCATTAATTAAAAGCCAGTGAGAAAAAGTGTGTTTTTACACATGATTTAAATACAGATGGAGACTGAGCCTTTCAAACATTTAAAGGCAACTGGTTCCACAGTTTTGGGGCACCAACAGAAAAGGCATGGTCCCCACGAAGCTTCATTTTAGTTTTTGGGACCACAAGCTGCACCTGATCTGCTGACCTGAGAGCATGAGAGGGAGTGTAGGGGTATTTAGTTACAGCTGAATTTTAAAAACCTGGTCGTCAGAATACAGTTACATTTGTGAAATCATTAGTTGCTACTCAGTAATCTCTTCTTACTTTTTAAAGGTGTCACTGATAAGCCCCTGATTACAAAAAAAGTCCAAAAATATACCTGCACATTCTACAGGACATAGTCTAGTCTGTCTGGCCACAGCACAGAGGATGGAGATGACAGCGCTAATCAAGTTTCATGTTCAACTGAACACATACAGTGTGTTTCATCTTTAATCCATTTCATGGTGTGGGAAAACAGATAGTAAAAAAACCCCAAACTTGTCTGACACTACATTTATTTTAAGAGGATTAGACAACCATTTAGAAACCACAGTACTGTGCAAATGTCTGTCCTTAATTACACTTTATCCTC
The DNA here is from genome assembly GCA_029814645.1 of Fowleria isostigma. NCBI lineage: Eukaryota > Metazoa > Chordata > Actinopteri > Kurtiformes > Apogonidae > Fowleria > Fowleria isostigma. The sequence continues at coordinate 22,624,015 of JAPTGZ010000026.1, read as the reverse complement.
AAATCAGACCAACCAATGTGGTTCTCCGCCTTCATAAAAAAATCTAAGTTGAATACATACATTATTGCACAATAGTCTTATGCCTCCTCTAGCTTTGTTGTATTTGCAGGATTGTAATAAGCATAGAAATGTATTTCTCATTGTCTGCTCTTTAGATACATGATAAAATTAGGAATATGTGCACAGCCTTAAAAGAAAAGGGTTCTAAAGGTTAAATTGTTTTGTGACCCCTCACCCCATGACAAGAAGCAGCACAAACAGGTTGAAACATCTGACATGTGTTGAAAGAAACCAGTTTTAAAACATCAGAAAATGTCATATTGTCTGAAGAAAAGGGTTAAAGACATGTTAAGTGCAAAAGGAGGTCACACTAAATACTAGCACTTTGGTTTATAGAAGCTGTTGTTTTCCCTAAAACTTCTGTGGTCACTGCTGTACATACTTCAAATGCAGTCACGGAAAAAAATATTAGACCATCAAAAGTCATCAAAAACAAAGGTAATGTAATCAAGTACTAACTCTTGTGTGTGTCCTGTGACTAAAACAGACAGAAAAGAAAGCATGGAATGCCTAAAAGCACTGTTTTTGTCAGTACAATACCATAGCTATTGATGTAAGAACTGATATTATTTTGGTTATTATCAAGAAAACCATTGATAATGGATAGGTATCAGCTTTGAAATTTAACTCTTTTGGGCCATTTTTGTTGTAATCATTATATTTTTCTAAACAAATGTACCTTTAGTTGTACCAGTCATTACAATGAACAAGAAATTGAAGAAAACATTGGGTGGTCCAATAATTTTTTTCACAATTGTATATCCACACTGTATCTAAATTCACAGACTGTAGAATATATATGTGGGTGATTCTCTTTTTGCGGCAACATTTCATGTCCTCATGTTTCACTTACCATAGCCTAATGTTTAGCTCTTTAACTCATCAACATTTAGATAGCTAACCTTCAATAGATTAACAAAACTTTAATAACTAAATCTAATATATGTATGTATATATATGTATATGCTACCAGTCAAAAGTTTGGAAACACCTTCTCATTTCAATGACATGAGATGGGCCGCAGATGGCCAACAAGTGCTCAGCATCA
>JAPTGZ010000026.1:22601083-22614738 GCA_029814645.1 Fowleria isostigma | reverse complement strand
GGGATAGGCTCCATGCGACCCCCGTGACCCTAATGAGGATAAAGCGGGTTTGGAAAATGAATGAATGAATGAATAAAAATTCTTCACAGCTGCACAAACAGCTAAAAAGCCCAGACATCCACTAAAGCCAGTGTTCTACTCTTCTTCGTGTTTGTAAAATCATCCAAAATGCATATTGTACAAATTATAAATTAATACCATGAACAAATTATAATTTTGACAAATGGTTTCCTTGAAATTTATTTACTTCTTTTTCTTATTTTATTTGACTGACTACTATTGGTCTAATAATAATAATAATAATGATGGATTAGATTTATATAGCCCTTTTCTATATCTATTAAGGCATATTCAAAGCGTGTACAATGGATCCATTATTCATTCACTCTCACATTCTCACTCTGGTGGTGATGGAAAGCGTGTCTGTCAATCGGTGCCTATGGCCCCTTTAACCACCACCAAACATTCATTCATTCTCCAGTGTGAGTAGCTGCACTGGAGGCAAGGTGGGGGAGGTGCCTTGCCCAAGGACACAACAGCCCATGACTGGGACAGAGCGGGAACTGAACCACCAACCTTTCGGTTATTGGACGACCTGCTCTAAATCCTGAGCCACAGCCACCCTCTAAATTAGTCCAGAGCTCTCAAAAGCACTTCCAGCCTCTGTTTTGGTTTCTGGATCTGCTCCAAAATTCAAGTAGTCCATCCTTGGCCCGTGCCCTACCTTTCCAGTAAGTTTCATGAAAATTGAGCTGCAGTTTTTGGGTAATTGCGCTCACCGATGGACTGACTGGCAGACAGACAGATGGCGATCATGTAACCTCCTCGGCGGAGGTAATAAATGACATTCAAACGCCAGTAAGCGCTACCTTTTGGTGTCACGGGATTGATTATAAAATCCCAGTAAGTGTTTCAGGTTGAGTGCAGCCCAACAGAGGGTACTGAGAGGAACATCTGATCAGCAGATAACTGATCTGTTTGACACTGACGGGCACAACCTCTGTAACCGAGCACTGCTCTCCTGGTTTCACAAGCCCTGTCAAGGTGCCTCACCTGTGCATGCCTGCCTCTGCTTCAAAGAGCATGCCACTAAAACACCAACAACAACCCACCCCACCTCCGTAATTATTTAAAAGAAAACCCTGCCCACTCAAAGATTCATGATTTGTCTTGTCATTGGCAGTGCACAGCATAAAAACTGCACGCCTGGAGGCTTCCACTTGAATAAGTAACAAAGAAGGATGGTTAAGGTGGGTAACCACTGCATGAGGGATTTAAGTAGAGACTGAAAGAAAATAAGCTGCTATGTGGTGAGCTCACCACAATACCTGTGCAACCCCCAAAATTCTGTCAAGCAGCTTTCACACATGACAACACTTTCACAGGGTTCCAACTGTCCCTGAGGAGCCCACAGCCTGCTTTAATCCTTTATGCCCTGCCAACTTTAGCTCTCTGCGTGTGTTTGTATCTGCTTCACCTCCACTCTTTATTTGGGGAGTTGAAGCTCCAGACCCACTCGCCCTCACATACATGTAGAAAGACACAGACAGAAATAGTAACTGGACCCATTCCTTCATCGACCTCCTCAGTAGAATTGTATTTCACTTACTTTGAACAATTTTTGATGAAGCTCAACTCAGTCAGACATGAAAGCAGAAAACAAAAATCTCTCATTTTTGTCTAAAGTCTAATCACAGCCACCATAATGATTTGATTAAACTCTGGCAGACAATCAGAAGTCATGCTCTACAATGATCCAGGCAATGGTTTGTCATTTGCCGCTACAACAATAAATATGTTGCATCTGCCTACCAGGATGTCTTTAAGTACATGCACATGGAAGTACAGTGTGAAAACAGATCACGCCCAGTCTATTAAAAATATAAACACCGTCTTGGGTCGCAGCCTGTTGTCGACTTGATGGCTCCGGAGTTCAACCCCTGGATGACTAAGAGTTGAAACAGTTGAAATTATATGAGGAAAATGATCTGGAAGCAATCACTGGTGCCTATTCCAAAAACAAACATGTGCATGTTCGAGGGATTCAGAAATAAAAGCATATGTCCTGCAGACATGAGCAGTATGCGTGGCACGAGGTGAACAGAGGAAAAGACCTAAAAAATTGAAACAGGAGAAAAAAGTATATATATGTTATTTGAACATTGGTGCAACAGTTTCCTGTCAGTTGGGTATTTTTGTGTTTTCCTATGTGCCTTGTCTGCTTCTGTGTTGGTTTGCACTGTGAGTCAACCTTCCAAAGATGAAAAATCCACTGGGCCATCTATTGTCAGACAAAAATAGAACAAAGGCAAAAACGGACACCTCAAGAGCACATTTTTGGCCACGAGCGAAATCAGCCATTTCAGCCCCTTTGTCCCCAGTGGAGCCCCCAGCCTCCCTGTTCCCCACCACCCACCCGACCCTGATGATTTCTCTCTCCTCTGTAACCTTAACTCTGTTCAAAGGGATTGCACAGAGCAACTCAAAGTCAGCGCCAATGACAGTGGGATACTTTACTTTGAGGGAACAGAGGCACAGTCGCGAAAGTGAGTGGGAGGGTAGAGGGGCTGAAGGGAGGGGTGGACGTGAGTAGAATTCATAAAAGCAAACTGTGATTATTTAATGAGAAATTACTCTGGCACATATTTCAGCTCACAGCTTTGTTAAAAGGAAAGTAATATGCAAGAGCACTTTGATGTATGCTGTCCTTTGGAGGGAAACCTCCCTGAGTGGAATCTGTTCATACTGCTAATGTACAGCAGTAAATACAGTAGAAATGAAGGAGATGAATCAGGAGATCTGAGTCACTTTATGTGGAAGATGCTGGAGACATGTCCCTATCGCTCTTCAAAAGTATAAAAATAAAAGATGTTCTGAAAAATAGCTGATACAGAGAAAGGCTTTGAGAGGTGCAATAAGAAAATATAGTATAAAAAAATATACAGTCACGGGAAAAAACCTATTAGACCAACTAAAGGTACATTTGTTTGGGTAAATATAATAATAACAACAAAAATAGCTCATAAGAGTTTAATTTAAGAGCTCATATCTATCCATTTTTCATGGTTTTCTTAATAATCAAAATCACACCAGTTCTTACACCAATATCTATGGCATTATACTGACAAAAACAGTGCTTTTAGACATTCAGTGTTTCTTTTCTCTCTGTTATAGTCACATGATACACACAGGAGTTAGTACTTGATTGCATAACCGTTGTTTCTGATGACTTTGATGGTCTAATACTTTTTCTGCAACTGTAGAAGAAATAACGTTTTTGCACTAATTCTATGATAAACTAAAAAAATATACTCTAACTTGTATGTAATGTACCAATCAAGTCAAAACAATACAACAACTTTAGCAAATTCTCGACACAGGTTCTAATGGTTTGTTTTCTTTTCTCTCTCTGTGAACATTACAAGCACCAACACTATTCTATCTTGTCATATTTTAGGTCAGTGATATTGGATAATGTTTGGTTTTCTACAGTATTGTGCATTGATCTCGGATGAATGATGTTGTGATGGAGCTGTTGATGAATATGGATGAGTGTAACTTGTGCAGTCGTTGTCATGCGGTTGCCAAGAAAGGCACTGTTATGCAATTTTTTTCCCCCCACCATTATCTCCTCTGGTTTACTCCTACTGTTGGAGACTGTTTAAATTTATCTGTGCCCTTCTGTACCCACTACTTTCCAACCAAAACAGATACCCTTGACCTGAATACGTATACAGCTATTATATCTGGTCCACTTTATAAAGCAGCTTGTATTTTACTCCGTGCTATTGATGGTTTAGTCCTCGCAGAAATATTGAATGTTTGATATACATGATGGTAGATGCTCAGAGGCATTATTTCCTCATGCTAAAACAAACCAAAGGTCAAAATGCGACTACTTCATCATATACAAATTTTGTGACCAGGTGGCAGGTCACTGTAGAAGCACTTAAATGTCACTCTGCAAATATCTTTCCCAATACAAAACCTGCTTCTAATAAAAAGCTACTCTTAAATTTCTTTGACGTTTACAATCTACATTATTGATCTTGACAGTAAGGATTTACTGGTTGGGCTCTGAGTCCCTGATATTGGCACATATGATGATTTAATTTCCTGTAGGTAAAATGTATGACCCTTTCTTTCCGACTCCACTGATTCAAACATTATGAGTCGCCTATTATAATATTAACATTCAAGAGGGCTTTAAGTTCACCCTCCACATCACCATGTGCACAACTGTCTGTCTGCAGCCCTCTAGTGGTGAAAATGTAGCATCACACAATTGTATAATTTAGCACTGTGTGTTGTGCATATGTGGTCATTTTCAACCCAGTTGTTCATATTTTAACTACTTTTTTTTTTTTTTTTTTTTTTTTTAGCATGGTCTGATATTTGTCACTGTCACTGTTTCTCCCTCTCTGCTTTGAGTTGAGAAGAAATGCAGACCAGTCTCAATTTAGTTCAGAGATAGACTCAGCATGACTCACTGTTATAAATAGTGATTCATCTCCACTGTATTACTTCATTCTATTAGCCTGTAAATATGTAATTTCATCTTGGTTAATGACATTGCTGACCTGTGTGTGTGTTTGTGTGTTATGTTTGTGTCTGTTTACAGGTACCAAACACAAAACCATCCTGGAAGCACGGAGCGGGCTGGGCCCCATTAAGGCATATCCCCGTCTGGGTCCTAAGCCCAGTGGAGAACAGGGAGGGGGCCCGGTGGACCCCAACACTCAGGAACGAACCTTCCACTGTGAGATCTGCAATGTGCGGGTCAACTCTGAACTGCAACTTAAACAGGTACGAAGAGAGAGAAGCAACTGCACGGTCCCAAGGAGTGAAATATTTTTATTGCAAGAATTTTGCTCCTGGAAGGTATGAATCGATTTCTTAGCCAGAACATAACCATCTATCAGGGTCCTTTTCTTAAAACAAAACGTTCCTTTTGGAAGGACAGCTTAAAAACAGCTCTGAAGTATTAAGAGGCGGCTGTTTTATACTTTATGAGTATGTGCAGGTGTGTAAAATGAACATTTTTCAAACTACTACCAATATTTCTCTCAATTTCTCAATAAATACACTGTCAGTTGGAGTATTTATTTTCAGAAAATTATTACTGGTCCAATTAAAGAATTTTGCAATGTTTTTAGACTTTATAAAAGGTAAATAAAACAGGTCTGTGTTCATTTGTTTATATGTTTTTACTCAGGAAGAGGTCAGAAAGAAGAAATATTTGGAATGATTTTTTTAAACTTTCCTATCCTGGTTTGATGTTTATGTCACTTGTAGCACAAAAATGCAAGCAATTCAGCTTTATTTGATGGGCTGTGATCATCCATCTTCCTCTTGATCACATCCCAGAGGTGTTCAGTGAGGTTAACCTCTAGAAATTTGGAGTGATCTTTTAATTCTATCGTGACTGTAAACATATATATAATTTAAGGCTGATATTTTAAATATCAGGACATACTGTTTTACACATACCAGTTTAAAGTCACACTTATTTTCTGAGGTGGTCTAACACTGCTCTGTATCCGTGTGCCTCCTCCTCAGCACATATCAAGTCGAAGGCACCGGGATGGCATGGCCGGCAAGCCAAACCCACTCCTCAGTCGACACAAGAAGCACAGGGGAGCTGATCTGGCGGTGAGTTTAATGTTGCACTGTTACTCGTGTGACAGTTGGAAAACCTGAGACCCACAGACAGTAATAATCTAGATCAGTCTTTGCAGTGGTTTAGAGTTTTTGGATTTGAACCTTATCCAAACCTAGTGCAGCTTTTGGCTCAAAATCGATAAAAACAACAACAGAATAAGCCAAATATTGGTCAGGTCAAATATCACTGCTGTAAAATTTTACTGTCTTCTCCTATGGTTAATGTACTGTGAGGAAGATGAGAGGAAGGTTAAGTAATGAAAATATTAACTGAAACCTCCACATTACGACAGATCAAAAGGGTCTGGAGACAGACTTCTGTTTTCCCTCCATGTGCAGACTCTCTGGAACTAATCATTTTATTCCTGTCTCTGTCCTCTTTCTCTTTCGGCTTGTGTTGTTTCTTATTTTAGTCTTCTTTGACCTTCTCCAAGGATCTCACCAAAGCTTTGGGGGCCGGGCTCTTGCCCAACCCCTTGGCTGTTGCCGCAGCAATGGCTGCTGCGGCTTCCTCAAACCCACTAGCTCTCCGTGCAGCAGCTCCAGCGCCCCACCCGCACCATCACCTATTGCAAGGCCCGCCTCTCAGCCACGCCATCCTGAGACCAGCCCCCGGGCCCATCCGCACCACGCACGGGCCAATCCTCTTCTCCCCTTACTGACACATCACCCTCTGACTTCAACCAGTCAGGAACAGCCACTCCAAAAGCACACTGTGAAGATACAAATATGATCAACAAACAGCAATTAATAGGGGAAAAAAATCCAACCATTTAAATAACTAACTGAGAGAAAAGCAAGAAAGTGGAGCAGCGAAGAAGAGTAGAAGTATATGTCTCTCTTTTTTCCCTTTACCTGAAACTCTCCCTCCATTTCAAAGACTTCTGAGTGATTCACAGATGGAATGAGCAGAGGAGAGATATTCATTATGCATCGAACTCCTTTCTACATCTCTCACCTCTCCTGGCCCCTCTCCCTGTGCTGTGGCCCTGTCACAGTCGCCTCAGTAGCTACAGATGAAACACATGCAGACCTTTTTAGAAAAACATTCAACCACATCTAGTGTTGCATAATTATTCGGGGGCCAGGTTGTTTTTTCTCCTGTTATCATGACTCAACGTGTTCTTCTCATCCTATGCACCTCAAAAACCAAGACAATAATGCTATGTCAGTAGGGTAGCTGCTTCCATCAGTCTTTGCTGTATTTGCCACATGAAGCTGTGGCAGCCTCTGCGATACTGCACACGTCCCATCGTGACACTAGGTCCTCACTAGATACAAACATGACTTTGGCTGACACGCAGGTGGTAGCCGCATCTGAACATGTCTGACGGTCGGGGGGTTGAGAGAACGGAAAAGTGACTGTGGGGGATTGCACTGCCCTGTCATTTCCTGAGAAGGTGAGGTGAGAGGAGGGCTGGCACGGGTCAACGGATGGATTGACCCCAGGCAGCATGCAGACACACACAGGCCTGAACAAATCTGTGTTTTAAAATAGACCGTACTAACAAAAATTACTACAGGGCACATCTGCCAACCTCCATCACAGTCAGAGAAGGGCCTCACCAAAGGGAAGAGGAGATAGGAGAAACAGCAGAAGTCACACATTAGTACATACTGCACTGATGGGTTTGATGTAGAACTCGACTTAAAGCCAGGGAGAGGCTACATCCATGTGACAGAGTTATGCAAACGTAAAGTGTAATGAAATTATAGTTACTAATCAAAAACTTGGTGATTACAAAAGAGTTAAATGTGAATACATCGTCTGTATATTCTGAGTATATTCTCATATGACTCATTTAGAATAGGAAAATGTGCAGGCATGGAAAAAATGATTAGACCATCAAAAGTCACCAAAGTCAATGGGTTATGCAATCAAATACTAAATCCAATGTGTATCACGTGACTAAAATGGACAGAAAAGAAAACATGGGATGCCTAAAAGCACTGTTTTTGGCAGTACAATGCCATAGCTATTGATGTAAGACTAATGAGAAAACCATGGAAAATGGGTAGATATCAGCTCTTACATTCAACTCTTTTGAGCTATTTTTGTTGTTATCATTATATTTGTGTAAACAAAATGTACCTTTAGTTGTACCAGGCATTGACATGAATAAAAAATTGAAGAAAAAAATTAACAAGAAACTGAAGAAATCACAGGATGATCTAATCATTTTTTCCGTGACTGTAAATGCAGGATGGCCAAAAGACCAGTTCCATTCATTTTGAGGTTATGCACAAATTCTGTGGCTGTTGGAATTTGCACCACCTCAAAGTAACCGGAGTCTGCCATGTTTGGCTGTAACTATGTGACCATGCCAATGCAAGTGGCCACGTCCTCAGACAGAAAAATGTCTGAATATGTAGTCTTCAAATTCCAACCATGGATCTGACATTACTGTAAATATAGCTCATTGACCAGAGGTAGACAATGTTGGCACCAAAATAAGTACATTGCATTTGATGAAATAATTAAAGTAGTTAACTCCAGATAACAGGTTAACTAGTAATCTCTGCCCTCTTACAAAAGTAACCTTCCTATTATTGCTTATAGCTTATAGATTCTTTTGATGGCAAAAATTTGTGCTATCACTTAAGGCTTACAGTTATAAGAGGTTATATAGTTCATTCAGTCATAGTTGATTCATAACTTGTAATCAAAAAGAATGGTTTGAACAGCTTCATAGCTCCCACAGTGTAGGTGGGAGGTTTGACCCCGGTGTGACCCTGTGTACTGATGTATTTACGTTTCCGCATGCAGCCTTACATTGGGTTCCTGCAGGGTCAGGCTTCTGCATCACTGGGTTGACCTCTCCCATTTTTATCCTGTCCTCCTCCTCCTCTTCCTCCTGCTCCTTACTTTCCCCATCTTTCATACCCAACAGTTCATATGCGTATATAGTAGAGGGCACACTGACAATGGCAGCCATAATGCTGGAAGGGAAAAAAATTATAGAGTGGAAGATGAAAGCCAAATACATTCTCGGAGAAATGATCTTGAGCTGGCCTGACAACCGAGCAAGAAGCCCAGCGAGGCTGCCAGGAGCAGGAGCGGAGACGTCTAGCCCAAGGCATCTATCAATATTTTCTCTCTTACAACTGAAAGCCATGAAGCACACCATGATTAGCTTTCTTTTACAATGACTGGTGAGCACTTTGTTTTGTTTGGGTTGACCTCTTATTTTGCATTTATATCACATATTTAAAACAAAAAAATCTGAAAACAAAATGAAACTATTTTTGTAGGTAGGAAATGTTAATAATTGCATCCATGAAGAGAAAACAAGAGGGGGGAATCACAGGGAGATAGATTATATAAGTGTTATCCCAGACAGACATGCAGGCAGACCAACTGACTCAGCGGGGAGCCACAAAGCTAAGCAGCAGTAGACCTATCTTGCTTAACAGCTTGAAACTATCACCCTTTTCTGAACAAGATGTACACTGTGCCCTTTCATTGAGAAGCAATGAGCTCTAATGTCTTACCTTTGTCTGAATATTGCAATGCAATGAGCAATTTTTATCAGAGTGACTTGTTATCATTGTGACATGTTGTGACATGTTGTCTGGAGTCGTGTGTAAACTGGGAGTACGCCAGCTGACAGATTTTTCTGTTCTTCCATGAGAAGTGAAAGCCCGTGAAGGGATTGAGAGGGGTATATAGACTGGCAGAGGTGCAGCTGGGCTTAAGGACCGGCCCTTCATATTAAAGGGCCTTTTTACTATGGTAATCTCTGCTTGGGGAACAGGGTACAACGCCAGGTATCAAGGGATTAAAGCTAGATTTGCTCAACAGGTTTATTTTTAGTTGGATTTATTAAATTGCATTTTTTTTCTTTTTTTTTCTGTGTGTGAGAAATGTGTTTAAGTCCTGAAGAACATTTAACAATGCCATTACTTAAAGAAGAGGCTGGCTTGGAGTCAGCTCCCACCGTTGTGCTCTTTTTATTTCTTGCTGAACAAACCTTCTTTGCAGAGTTCATTTTGTGAGTGAGATGCTATTCCAGGATCCGTGCTCTCCTTCCTGTTGGTGTGTGTACCATATGTATTCTAGTGTGTGTTGGGACCTGCTTTCTCTCCACTTCCCACAAATCAGAGACAGAGACAACCTGGAGCTATAAAGTGGCCTAACACAATACCGGAGACAAAAGCCTGCACGTTTGGATTGGGAAAATTGATCGATCGTTCTGGAGACTTGATCAATAACCCGACATACTCAAAGTACTGCAATCTTGTCCCTGGTAGGTCAGTCAAGTAGCAACACCACAGATATGCTCATATTGTCCTTGAAATATGATCATACTGTGGTAATTCCAACTGATTCATTGTCATTATTCACATATGGGAAATAAATGTTAGATTCCTATGTTCTGGGCAGGTATTTCATGTTAGCTGTGTTTAGGCTACTAGCCTTAGCCTTATTCTGCCCTCTGATGGAGAGGCTTTGGTGTAATTTTGTCTTGCCAATAAAGTTATTTTTGAATTTCATTGTCAGAGGGACAAAGAGTTTGTATGGCGAACTGTAGCAATACCTGACTCATTCTGGCTACTCTTGTTTATTGCAATAAGAAAATGAAACAATAAATGTGTATGTGAGTAAAACATTATAAATGTAATTTAAATGAAAAAAACTTTATGGTAAATACTATTGGTATCAAGAGACACCATGGTGGAAAAAAGTAAATGTCAATAAATCATTAAATGAAACCAAAATCTGCACAATTGTTTTTATTTTTCAATATTTGTGTAAAGTCGTCAAGGAAAATATGAATATGAAGCTGCATTCAGTACTTAAACACTGCATCTCTTTGTAGATATCATTTTGAGTAGATACAGCAAACACCTTTAAATATTTTGCAAATCTGTTAATCTGTAACACGATATCTGGTATGTAACAGACTATTTGATAAAAGAGAAATGACATTATATTAATAAGCTACAATTGTTGTCTGTTCACAAAGAATTAGTGACTGACTCCTAAAGTAAGACTTTACAAATTAGATCAAAATGACTCAACATGCTGCAAATGCGGGGCTTCTGGCTGCAGCTAATGCACCACGCTTATCCCATTTATACAGCCAAGGCGGCTGGGAAGAGTTAGGGTCCTATTTTTAACTGTATGTGGAAAAGTGGGGGATTTTTCTGGAGATGACATCATGTTTGAGCCATTCAGACAAGACAGAGACTTGATTCAATTTGCAAGTTGAAATGTTGATATTAAAGATAAATTCTATTATAGGGACAACTGGGTTTGCCAATGGAAAACAACTGTGAGGTTTTTGGATATGAATGCAGAAAATAAGACAATATTCTATTTGTTGTAGTTGTCTATTGGCCCTAAGTTAGTGGAAGAAAAATACATGTTTGACACCGTCACTGTGATATATTTACTAGTGCTGTCAAATGATTAAAATTTTAATCAGATTAATCACAGGGTTGCTGTGGATTAATTTCAAGCTGTTCCTTCTTGGGTTTTTTTTGTCCTCACATTTCCATCCAGAGGGCCAACGTGCTGTTTAGTGTCTTCCATCTTTATTGGTTCTACAGCTTGTCACTACCGGATCCATCACAGAACTTCTCAAGGGACAAAGGGAGACTCAGAAACTGAAGAGTCAGGTGACTGAGACTAACTGGCGTCTTCAGGATGATGGTAAAGAGCAGCTGAACTCCATGGAGGAGTTGAAAGTGCAGAGTGCAGCAAAGAAACATAGACATGAAACTGTACTTGGACAAACTAGCTGAAAGTCCCCGAGTCATTCTGGACTGCAGATGGGTTAATTGCATTAAAATTTGTAGTTAAATTAATCATGATGATCGATTAATCTGCATTAATGGGTTAATTTGACAGCCCTAATATTTACACAGCACTGTAGTTTCCCTTTATTACAGTATTTTATAAAGCTGTCCCTAAATTATTCTTTTTCATCCAGCCATAACGTTGGAATCCTTTTGTTTTCAGACACATTCCTCTTTTTATTCCTATTTATACATATTAATAATCCCCTTTGACCTGATGGAATACATACTGAGTCCCAGTTACACTTTGTCACGAATAAATCACATTGTCACTACTATTTTATGAGAAAAGAAAAAAATGATTGTGTTCCAACTTTATGGGCAATGGTGTATATACATTTAAAATAAATATCTCAGGGAAAATCATTTTGTTGGGATGAAACTTGTCCTGCAGCACAGTTTCATGATGGTAAAATCCAGCCCATGCTTCAGTAGCTCAGCGGTTGTCAGTCAGAGGCTGCCGAGGCCTCTTTGTGATCAACAGATGCATCTTGTAGTCGGAGCGTCTGACTGGTGCTGCATTGTACTGTGTGATGAAGAGCGGCATTGTGCTGTCCGCTGAGTTTTACTGATTTCCTGTTATGGACGGCTCTCGTTCCCTGGGGACTTTTCTGAAGCATTCCCAAACAGAGTGACAGCTTGCCAACAATTGTTTGGCTCCAGCTACTGTTACCGTTTCACGTTTCAGCCACTAGATGGTCCTACTGTCATAACTGTGCAGCAGGTGCCCTCCTACACCAAGGCAAAAGCCTAAATCAGCTCCTCATGGGCAGTGACAGCCACACACACTATGCTTGTGCAGTATCTTGTGATAATGTGATAAGGTGACTGGTGATCAAGGCCATTGAGTACTCACTCAGTACATATAGTACATTTTATAGCTGCCTTTAAACATCTGTGACATACTGTCCAGTACATACACATACAGAGACATAACCATGAGCAGAAAAGCCACCTGGTCTCTAAGCTCCTCTTTCTGTACTGATGTAGTTTTCATGGACACTGTAAAACTAAATGAGCCATAAGATTATGTTTTATTCTGAAAAAATGTCTTAAGTCCGATCTGGATTGCAGATGGTGTCATATTATTCAAAACACTACAGTTTCAGGTGTGAAGAAAACCACTTGGGTATGTAGTTTTGGAAAAAAATTATTAGCCCACCCTTTGATTTCTTCAGCTTATTGTTCATTTTAATGCCTGGTACTACTAAAGGTACATTTGTTTGGACAAATATAATGATAACAACAATAATAGCTTATAAGAGTTTAATATAAGAGCTGATAGCTATCCTTTTTTCATGGTTTTCTTGATAATAACCAAAATCACGTAAGTTCTTACATCAATAGCTATGACATTGTACTGCTATAAACAGTGCTTTTAGGCACTCCATGTTTTCTTTTCTGTCTGTTTTAGTCACATGATACACACAGGAGTTAGTACTTGAGTGCATAACCATTGTTTCTGATGACTTTTGATTGTCTAATAATTTTTTTGGCGACTGTGAACTAGAACTGGGCCAACATTAGATTTGTTGGTTTGATTTTGATTAGATTTACTGATATATTCCAAACATGCCAAAAAATTTAACATATATGCGAACAAGTAAGACATAAATAATAATACAAAAATCAACAACCAACACAATCTTAGACACAGGAATAGCACAATAGTTTCATTTACAAGACCAAAAGGAGGGATTTAGTGAAGTTCTAACAACCTCACATATGTATTTCTCAGTATCTGTATTAAGATACAATCTGGATATACATATGTGAAGTATGAACACTTGTAAAAGCTAAAGTTTTACTGAAAAAACAGCTCCTATAAACCAGAGATAGTATTTATTGTATCTTGCACAATCTTGCATAATGCTTAAAATGTCTGAATAGAGACAAATTAAACTGAAAATTGAAGTTGACTTCCCTTTACACTTAACATGTCTTTAACCTGTAATGAGATTTATTGCATTACAGTAATTTTCTGATATTTCATAACTGTTTTGTTCAACATATCAGATGTTTCTAAGTGTAGTTGTTTCTTATCATGGGGTCACGGGTCACTCTAAATACATACTTCAACCCTTTGAATACATTTACTTTAGTTTTTTGAGTGTCTTTTAACTCTTTCCCCCATAAAGACGACATTTGACGACCCCCCTCGTATCCTTAATGACGAGTTTTGACACCTCTGT
>JAPTGZ010000026.1:22469744-22481729 GCA_029814645.1 Fowleria isostigma | reverse complement strand
TTTTCTGTCTGTTTTAGTCACATGATACACACAGGAGTTAGCACTTGATTGCATAACCGTTGTTTTTGATGACTTTTAATGGTCTAATATTTTTTTTTCCATGACTGTAGTTGTATTTGATTTGTTGTTATTTTTCTATACTGTTGCATATTGTCACTCTCACCATTGAAGTCATGTTGTGGACGAATACATTTCTATTTTATTTTTGATTTCTATTATTGAAAAATACAAGAATTTAATCTGTCAATCAATAAATTTTGCTGTAGCTGTAGATGCAGTCTGTGCAGAAAAGAAAAGAGGAGACACACCACCAGCATATGTGATCAGTTTGTAAATCCTCCAGTGGGCCTATATGAACAAATCAGGTGTTTCTCTAGTGATACAATAATATACTTCCTATCTGCTCCATGCATCCTGTTACCTCTGGGTCTATACATCATGCTCTCTGATGGTGCACACATTTCTAACTCAGTGGGAGACAGGAAAGAGACTCCTGAATGAGGTATCAAATTGTTGCACTGTAAAGTCCAGCTGTTATTGTTGCTCCTCATCCCAATGAAACTGAGTGTCATGGTAATTTGGCCCCATCTTGTCCTGTCTTGTATTGCTGAATGGTTAAGAGCAAAGCACTACAGTTAGCAGCAGGCTTTTACATGCTGTCTGTCTCATCCATTAGGCCACATTTGTCACATGAGGGTCATTGAGTCAGCACAGTGCTGTAAAATTGGCTTTTTGACATGGCCACCAGTACAAAGGCTGCTCTCCTCCGTGCCTGCCCTTTTTCAGTGCAGATGGTCAAGACAGCTGGGACAATTTAGTGATCTGAGGCTTTTAAACTGCCCCCCAGGCATGATAAAAACAGCTTGAGAAGCAACTCGCATATTCTGTGTTGTCTTCTGGTTTTAAGAGAGAGATTATGTCTGAAACAATAACACCGCCATTTGTTTTCCGCAAAGGCCAAAAGGACCGGAAACTCCTGGAGGATTGGGAGTTTTTCTTGTATGTTAAACTATCACAAAACAAACAGGCTTGCAGGTTTAAAGTCTGCTCTTGTATGACTTGAGTGTTTTTTCTCGCTGTTGTTGGGATGTAGTCTGCGGCGGCGTTTTGAAGTTGCTGTAGCCACCTAGTCGGAGCAGGCTGGGATGTATGACGGAGCCAGCCTGATTACCAGCAATCTCACCAGCTGTTTAATGAACACAGGGACCTCTTTCTCTGGAAATGAGTTTTCCCTTGAAAACTGTAGAAGCCGTATCCAGGTCTATTTAAATGAGGTAACATGGGGAAGGTAAGCACCACCACATGAGCATTGTTTTCACAGTTCAAAGTGAGGAGAGAGTACTTTGCACTTCAAAGCCACTCATCTGGGAGGCAGTACAGTGGGGGTGGGGTGGCGTGGGGAGAGGGGACAGGAAATAAGAATCAGGGTAATTAACAACTTCTGCTCCGTAATAAACCACAGCCTTACCTCTACCTCCAAGATACTCTCCTATTGCGCCGTCCTCCTCTATGTTTCCTTTTACAGTTTCCTTTCATTCTGAATGCTCGCTTTAAACCCAGGCTTTTTTCTTCTCTTCTGTCTCTGTTACATCATATTTACTAACATTTACACATGAGGTTCAAGTCATTTTTAAGATTCTGTGTAGTTTTATTTCTAGTACCAACCTGCAGATTTTGATTCTTGTTGATGTTAAAAGTTGAGGTTAAAACTGGGGGGATTTCAAGACATCCACACCTATAGAGGTGATTAAAATACGTATTTCATAGCATGGCTACATTTATTAAATCCACTGAACAATTAAATTCAATAAATGGTTGATTTTCTTTGTGAATAAATAAAGTTGGAATAAAATGTTTTCACCTCTTATGATAAAATGATTGTGATAATGTGATTTATTGTCAGGTTAAAGTGTATAAATTGGAATAAAAAGACAAATGTATCTCAAAACAAAAAAATTCCAACTTTATATTATTATCATTATCTAAGAAAAAACAGACTAAAAAAGAAGTTATTTTCACTTTTTAGTTTTACTTTCTAACACAAAATTGCAATTTCATAATACACTGTAATTTAATATTATAACTCCATAATGTATTTGCAACAATAATTAACTAATCTTTAAATAAAAAGACTGTAGTATTCATTTTTATTGGCAATCATTATTAACAGTGTTTTTAAAAAAGCTTTACATTTCACTGTAAAAGCTAAAATGTATTCCTTAACAGTTTCTAATTTTAGGTGAGTTCTCTTTTGACTGTTTATTTAAGGATCACAGTCTGTGAAACAGGCAGCAGCATTAAGTAAGGAACTGGGAATTTACATGAGAAACAGTTTCCCAGCCTGGATTTAAACTCTTAACATTGTAATGGTGAACAGACTTACAGAATGAGATTAAGCCTCAATCTGCATTTAATGGAGCAGATCTGAAGCGGCCTCTACTTGAACTCTGAAATGTGAGAATGTCACACAGGGCAGCCTATTTGACATGTCACCTACTGGTGAGAACTCAGAGGCTTTGATTGAGTTTTATCAATTAGCTTTGTGAGGGAAAATACTGAGACTTTCTTCAGAATGTGTGATCCTCACGCCTACCAGGCCGGGGGGCCGCCTGCTGCAGCTAGGAGGGGAGAAAAAGTTTGTCATGTAGGGGAAGATTCTGGAATACGTGGTACATTAAATAACTATCCATCAAACTACTGTCTGTGTTGTGTGTTGAAAAGTGTATTTTCATTACAATTTATATTTCAAGAATATAACAAAATATATGAAAAACTGAATTTGCATCTTGTTAAAGTCTAAATACAATTTATCGTCATGAGACGTTTTTGCATTTTTCAATTCAAGTGATCTAAGACACTGATTCTCAAAACTTTTTACAGTGGAGTACCCCCTGAAATATGTTTTTTTTTTAAGCCAAGTATACCCCAACTCTTGCTTCAGCACTTTTGATTGGAAAAAATAGGCTAAATTTGTTACTGTGCCAAATATTTAACTGTAATATATAAAAATAGGATGTTTTAAACTAAATTTTGTGTACAAAATATAAACTGAAAAGTGCCAGCTTTTATTGATAACAAAAATAAATACATTGGTAATTAATTAATTAATTAATTAATTAATTAATAAACAAACAAACCTTTCATTAACAAAAAAGAATTACTTAGCTACTCAGATAAACTCACCTTGAATAGCATAAAATAGAAATGTTTTTAAAATGTTACCAAAGCTTAAAAAAGATGATTGATAATAAAACTATGATATGAATTTGTATTTGATTTTGTATTTTTTTAAATTTCAGCATTAATTCTTATCATTTATTTTGTATTTGAGTACATGATAACTTATTTAATGTATTTTTCCAGAAAAAATAAATATCAAGTACCCCCTGGGCTTCGTCCAAGTACCCCTGAGGGAACGCGTACCCCACTTTGGGAACCCCTGATCTAAGACACATAGAAAAGTCCCAGTTTACTCTTTATCTATATAAATGTATAAAGTCTTAATTTCCATGTCTGTAAATAATATCATTACAAGAATATCACAAAAAAAACATGAAAAACTGCACCTGCATCTTGTTAAAATTTAAACACTAATTTATTTTCATGACAAATTTTTGTCACATTTGACTCTTTCTCTAAATAAATGAATAAAGTTTTATTTTCTGTGCTTATACTGTTGGTTGTGTTCCTTAGATAACCTGAGATAAAGTCCATATTTCCCTTTAACACTGCACCACTAATTCTATCCATAAATTTAAAGGGGAAAAAAATCTATTTATTTACTATATTTACTTGAATTCCCACAGTGGAGTTGAAGAAGTATGCAAATGCTCCCAGAGTGAGAAAAAAAAATACTTTGACTAAGCTGTCTATATTAATCTTTAACAGACTAAGCATTTTATTGGATGCAGAACTTGCTCCTAACTTGCTGAGGCATGAAATGTTAAGTCTTTGAAATAGTTTTAACATGATGAAGAATAATAGTGAACATTAAAATAAGTGGCACACGAGATGTGCCATGTGAATAAATGGACTTGTGCGTTACAGAGGCGTTTCTGCAGACTTCTTATCATGCCTCAAGTCTTTTTTCTGCAGAACAATTGGAGGAGGAGTCAGTTCTCGGGGTCAGCATTTGGTTGAAATTGAGTGAAATTATGAGTAGCCCACCCCTTCACCTAACAACCCCCCCTCCCCTCCCTTCCTCCCTTCCTCCTCCCTCACATCTCCTCTCTATTGACTGGCTCTCCTGCATCATACTGGAGACCCCGTTGAGAGGATCTTTTCTCTCTATAAAGAGAAGATGCAGCTCAGGCGCCTGTGAGATGATCGCACGGATTTACTGCGCCCCTCTACCTCTAACTTCACACACACACATCACCATCATCATCATCATCATCATCATCCTCGGCTGCTTGAGCAAACACCACATCATCTGGACTGCCGACACTGAAACATATTTACCAAGAGGACCGGAGGACATTTAAATAACGCGGGGTTTCCTGAGTCCGAGTCATTCCAACACCCTGAATGTGAGCATCTGTTTCTTGTGCGCTCGGTTCTGTAGTTGAGACTTTTTGCGCCGTCGCTTCTCGGCGCAGTTTGCGTTGCAGGTGTCTGGAGAAGGAGCGCGAAGACAGATGGCTGCGCTGACGATACAAAGGACTGACAACTTTTTGCACACCTTTTTACAGGTTTGTTGTATTATCTTTCTTTACTTTGTTTTTTTTTCTTTGACGCACTGCACCTGTACTTTTTTTTGCGCACCGTTCATCACTCTGCCTGTAATGTAGATTAATATGTATTTAAAATGAAACCACGAGAGGATGTTTTATTAAGAGGTTAAATCAATTTCTGTTCATGGAAAATGTAGAAGAAAAATCAAATATAAGGTTATCTGAAAAGCTCATTCAAATGTAGTAGGAAACATAATTCAGTCAAATTAAACTTTTTTACACATGATTTTTCAACATTATTTATACAGTGCTCAGCATAAATGAGTACACTCCCCTTTGAAAAATAACATTTTGATCAATATCTCAATGAACATAAGCACAGTTTCAAAAAATTTGGACAAAACAGAGTTTTATAGAACATTTCCTGAACTGAGAACATGATAAGTTGTATGATATCCCATAGAAAATGTTAGGTTTTAAATGTAAGTGTAAAGGTTTTGTGACAAATCTGTAGGGGTAAACTCATTTTTGCTGAGCACCATACATCTGAAACTTTGAGCTGCATTAATTTATTTTCATGTGTGTTTACGTGTCACTCACCAGGACCGGACGCCCAGCTCCTCTCCAGAGGGAGCGCCCAACGCCCTCTCTTTCCTGGCCACCACCTGTAGCCAGGCCTGGCAGGTGGGGGGCACCATGGGCTCCGATGGCTCCCAGTTCCCCTACGAGGGCACCGTCAGCTCCACATCAGGAATGTTTCAACTGTGGAGCAACGACATGGCGCCCACTTCAGCCCTCAGCACACACCAGATGACCTTCACCGTGCCGAAGGTGCAGTTCCCTGGACACATGCAGTCTGGCCTGGGCCACCATCATCATCCTCATCACCATCACCATGAGCTGCCTCTCACTCCTCCGGCTGAACCTCCATCATCCTACTCCTTCGATCTGTCCCCTGTGAAAGTGTTGTCCTCGCAGCCGCAGACCAACGGTTCTTATTATCCTCAGCACAACAGTGTGGGACAGAACTTCCCCAGCTTCCTCCAGAACTCCTCAGCCAGGCATCATTTGCCTGGAGGCCACATGGACGAAGGACAGCAGTGGTGGAGCCTTCCCCAAACCAATGCCACCCCTTCCAACCATCCGTTCTCACTGGGTCGGCAGCTGGTTTTGGGACACCAGCCGCAGATAGCTGCTCTTCTCCAGGGCACCTCCAAGGGCCTGTTGAGCTCCACACGCCGCTGCCGTCGCTGCAAATGTCCCAACTGCCAAGCCAATGGCGGCGGGTTAGAGTTCGGAAAGAAAAGACTGCACATCTGCCACATTCCAGAGTGTGGTAAAGTGTACAAGAAGACCTCTCACCTCAAGGCCCATCTGCGCTGGCATGCTGGGGAGAGGCCCTTCATCTGCAACTGGCTCTTCTGTGGTAAAAGCTTTACACGTTCAGATGAGCTACAGCGGCACCTCCGCACACACACCGGGGAGAAGCGCTTCGGGTGCCAACAATGTGGAAAGAGGTTCATGAGAAGTGACCACCTCTCCAAACATGTGAAGACCCACCAGACTAGGAAGAGCCGATCAGGTCAGCCTTCACAGACCACGGACCCTCTGCTTACCAACATCAAGAGAGAGTGATCCCAATCCAGACAAAAAAGTACCAAGAACCAACAGACTCTGTGACTTACAATTACTGCCATAGGTTTGCACTAGAGGGTAAGCACCAAGCTCCCCTGACAAACTGTTATCCAAGTCCTACTTTTGACTGAATAAATAAAATATATTTACAGACCATTCTGCGTAAACTAATTGTGTGCTGTTTGAGACGAGGCACCTTTATTGAAAACTTGAAGCCTTTTTCATTTATTCTGTGAGAGTTTTGCTGCAGTTTTCTTCTCGTTGAGACCCCACACAAACAGATTTCATCTGGAACAAAACTGATTTATGCCTTCAACAATTTAAGATTTGTTTGAATTTCAGCTGATGTGAACCTTTTTTTTTTAGTCTGATAATGTAAATATTTGATCCTTGTAAAGGAAGAGGCAGCTGAGGAAAATTCCACAAAGTTTATCACAGTATGTTGTTTATATCATGTCCAGAATAAATATATGCCTTAGTACAGCTAAATATTGCTGCGTAAAAATGACTTTCTTTTTCTCTCCCAAAACCTAGTCCAGAATTGAAAAATGCTCGGGTCACTGTTTCAGATTTTAATTTTGAAAAATATCCTGGTTTGTTTTGTTTCAAGGTAGAGAGCTTTTTAAAATGTAAACTTTAAACTCTTGGCTCTGCAGATTTATCTTGCCTGCCTTTAAGCAGCAATGTGAAATACCAGTTCTCCAGATTAGCAAATGTTTTACATTTTTAAGTTCTTTGTAAATTATGTATAAATATCAGTTACAATTTTATTGGGGGTTATGGCCGCATGTAAATTTGAATAAACATTGTCCTTGCTGAATCAAATGGGTCGTTCTATTGCTGTTATTTCCTTACATCCTGATGAATGAATGGGCAGTAAATAGCCTGACAGTGAGCGTCAATGGCTTTAACCCTTTTTACAACTCTTCGGACAAACGTGTGAATTTCTTAAAATGCCCTGGAGTTCCTAAAGATCTAACATTTTATTTGAATGATAATTTGATTGCAGTCAGAATACAAATGCCACTCATTGTGCCGGTGGTGTGAAGGAAGAAGCTCAAAAAAGAAGACCTAACATGGTGGGCTGTTCAAAGATTTTCACACCTCAAAGTAAATACTCAGGCCATTGATGGGGCTGTTTGTCTCACCCTCTGCAATCAAGTTCACAGTCATGTGGCTTTTAATGAGTGTTTTCTTTCTCTCAATAAAGTAGATTGAGTCAACAGATGCAACTGAGGGCACAGGAGAGAAATTCCCTGTGAATAGGACCCCTGTTGTTGAGACCCCCTCGGTGGTGACAGGAACTCCCTTTGATTTTGCACCCTTGTGAAAGTTAATACCCTTAACCCCCTTCCATCACAGGCCTCCATATATCACAGCCACGTTACGATCGGCCCTGCTTTACTGCCCAGAATGGGGCTTTATTCAGAGGCCAGCCAACCAGATGTCTGCTCATCCAAGAGTTTCTTTTCTTTGTTTTTAAGCCTGTTTGAACTTTCTCCAAGGGGGAATGCTCTGCCTTTGTCTTCATCAGAGCTTCCCAAATTGGAGTCTGAGAGTTTAGCTAGTGGTTAAATAAGCCTCACACAGATGACAAAACTGATTATGTCTTTACCTAAAGCAAAGTTTAGAGTGTATTGTGTGTAAAGCACAGAAAAAACACAATCATGAAAGCATGCAGGTTCAAAAAAGACACTTTTTATTTGATATGATACAACAGTTTCTAGTCAGTCAAACATGGCTTTAACCAAAACTTTCATGTTTTTCCTTTCTGTTGGTTCTTTGTAGTGGTTTCACTTTGTTTCATGCAAAATTGCTTGATCAGAAAAAAAAAAAATCCTAGTTCACATTAGCTGCAGAAGGATCCTGTGATACAGTCTTATTTATTGTTTTTTTTCACATGGATTATCAAGAAGTGTGTGCTTTAATGTTCTATGGATCTTTGGTGGAGCTGTATGAGCCAACTAAACTGGAAGTGAAAGCCTTGTGGGGACCTCTACTGGCCACAAAGTAGAACTGACCTGGTGTTGCGAGTAGGATACCCCCCTAATTTCACCCACTCTTCACCCTTTGTCACTTTATGTAGGCAATAAAATCCAGATAGTAATACATAAATCTGTGGTTGTTTTGTAAGACTAGCGGCAACTTAACTTTGGAGTAAGTGCATGAAAAAGAAAGAAAAGTGAGAGCTGCGGTTGTTTTTGGCACTGTCGTCTAAGGAAAAGGAAGCATGCAGATCACCCTGTTTATCTTGCTACACATTATCCTTCATATTAACCATCTGGAGCAGTAACATTTATCAGCATAACTGCTCAGTCTTCATATTAGAAGTGGAAATGTATGATTGCAATTATATTATGCACTGTACAGTATTTAGTCCATGAGGGGAAAAGCCACCAGAGATTATAGAAATGGTGCACAGCCTTGACATGACAACAGTGGACTAATAAAACAATTCATATTAGTTTGAACAAATGCAATTTTAAGAACTTGCACTTGCAAATCCATAACCAACATTGACCTTGAAAGACAAATCTGTGTAAAGTAACATTGTGCAAGTCAATCACCAAGGAGATGTTGTATGCAACACTTCAGCACAGGGTCAGCTCTGCAGTCCCTTTGAATGTACCTTTGGAACAACTCCTCTAGAGTTGCCCAAAGAGCAAAAAGTATTCCAAAGTGACGTCATACCCAC
The DNA here is from genome assembly GCA_029814645.1 of Fowleria isostigma. Lineage (NCBI taxonomy): Eukaryota > Metazoa > Chordata > Actinopteri > Kurtiformes > Apogonidae > Fowleria > Fowleria isostigma. The sequence goes on along the minus strand of JAPTGZ010000026.1, from coordinate 22,472,726 downwards.
AGAAAACCTCCAGGGGGCTCCCTTACTCCTTTTTTGTCCAGATCAAACGTGGGCCAGTCAAACAGAATAGGAGAGCATGCATGAGCTCTCAACACTGTAGCAAGAAAGTTCTTCATTTTCGGCTGAAATTCGAATGAGTACAAGTCCTCGTGTCATGTTCAGATCAAATGATCTGCTTTTCCCATTCTTGTCAACATAAACAGCAAACTCAGTTGTCAGCAGGGGAATGACAAAATGTATTTATGTAGCTGTGTTTGTCTTCACTCTGGGGCATGGGAAAAACATCTTTAATAAGGAAATTTAATAGGCTGTGTACAAGAAAAGACACTCCTTGCACACTGTCATGCATTCAAACACATCCACACATCGCTGCATAAACATACAAATTCATTCATACAAACACACACTCTTAGCTCCAGTGACCGCCCCAATTAGGAATGGATATTTTTCCTCTTTAAACAAATTCCCCTTGCCCTTTGAAAGAGAAACAAGTATGATATACAAACTCTCAAAAAGGTAAAAAGCAGAAATCATCATAACACTGTGTGTTCACTGAGTGTTTTCACTCTGAGTCCAGAAACATCCCACTGGCTGATGTTCATCTAAGCTGACAGTGGCCAAGACTGCTCACCTCCCACTGACGCAGCAGCCAGTTTATAGTCATAGCTCACAGTTCACCTGTGTATTCCTTTATTGTCCTTGGGAAAACATTGCTAAGCCAGGTAAGGGTCCAGCCTGGCCATAACAACATAAATAAACAGTAGAAAAGGCGTCTCATCTCCAGCCCTGTGGCATCAGCTGCTGCCTTCCTACTCCAGCAGACAGATAGACAGAGTTCATAGTTCATCCTCAGCGAGCTGGGCCAAGTTGCTGGGCCGTCGTCCAGTGGAAGGATAGGGGCCAGACAGTGGAGGTTGGCTCCCAGCATCAGCTCCCTGACCCCTGCGGCAGCCCTCTCCTGCTCTCTGCTGGGGATACAGGGAACATTCAGATTCAGATTCAGACAACTATATATCTCCAGGAGGCAATTTAAGGCATATATGAGCAGCATGACTTGAAAAAGGATAGTATGTATAAAAGAGCATTTATTAAAAAGGTCAAAATAGAAAAAAAAAAAACAAAATATACACGGTATGTCCAGTGTAAAACAGTGCAATGAAAACATAAATTTAAGGTACTTATTTTAAAAAAAGATCTTAGATGAGAATAAACAATATATGTACATTGTAAATCAGTCAGACAGTGAAATGTAAAACAAGAGTGGGCAGGAGTTATAAATTTACTGTCATTGTAGTGGTATTAGTGGTTGATTAATAAATGATAATAAATAAAAACAGCAGAAAACAAAGCATACCAGACTGTGTAGAACAGACCGTAAGTGCATATTGACTTTGTATTTTTTCTTACACATTCTCTGTGGAATGCACAGAAACAGCTGATGTGCCCTTGAACATGGCACTTAACCCCCCATTTGCTCCCCAGGTGCTTGATATGGTAAGTCCACTGCTCCTCGTCTGCAGAATGTGGTGTGTTCCTGCATGTTCTGGTGATGGGTTAAATGCAGGAGGTCGGTGTGTGGTACATGTCTATGCATACTGAAAAATAAAGAATCTTAATCTTAATGTTAAAACTAGCTAAAAAGCTGCATCTGACTTTTATGTTAAATAAAAACAACATGCATCACTTGTGTTCCCTCCAAAACAGAAACCACCTGCTAAAGTCATTGTAATAACGAAATCAAATATTTGAAGTCATGCACTAAGTTTCAAAATGCTTGAGCCTTTTTTTTCATCTATTTTCCATCTATTCGCTCTAGCATAAGTACAGGAAGTCATTATCTGCTTTGATAGGCATCTCTTTTCCTTGTCTGGCTCAGTGTACTTCCTGTTTGTTATGTACCAAACCCATCTAGCCTGAGTAAACAGAAAAGAAGTGGGGAAACATTGAAACACCAAGGATAAGAGGCCAGTGCAGACAGAGGGAGGCATAGAAAATGGTAATGTCCAGTTGAAAATGAAGGTCCCCCCCCCATTGTTGAAGACCATAAAACTTGTAGAAAGTCATATTTATTGTTAATTTCAGACATACTGTAATCTTTGTATTCAGAACTAAGATAAACATTTGCAGCAAAATTATAATGGATTTCCTTCAGAAATACCCTGTTTTTTTTAGTTCCTTTTGTATCCAATAGGGGGAGAAATAACGCTTCTTATGAATCAAGTGTAACTTTTTCTGTATGTTATGGTTAAGGGTAGAGTAAGTCTCCAGGAAATGAATGCAGGTCAAAGTAAATGTCCCCTAAACACAAGGACACACAACATGTACGTGTATATGGGTGGTCTGAGTATTTATTACATTATGGGCATATGAATCAGTTTCAGATGCAGGGACTTTCTTCCTCAATATTTTTGTCAAAATACATGATCCAAAATATAAATTATTCCATTTTTGGTTGAAGATTTAGTTTTATGTTAATTTAAGGGTAAGTCTCTCTAATGCATGTACTGTATGTGTACAGTTTTACCATTTATTATGAGCAGATATACTGTACAGATTTATACACTGCATGCTACTGTATTAAGTACACTTGATAGTACTGGGTATACCTCATAAAGTGGCCAGTGAGCATGCTGCTGCTGTTATTGCTCATCTTTTCAAAGGTTTAACATGCGTGCATGTCGTAAGCTTTTTTTTTTGCATACCTCTTGTGGCAAGGACGAAGAGGGCCCGGGTGGGCTTCGAACCCCAGACTCCCGGGTGAGAGTCGCGCGCGCTAACCAGTCGGCCAAAGGCATATTCACTTGGCCAAGTAGCCAGGGCACATGATCAGTCGGAGGCATAGTGACAGGACCGTCACTGTCACATCTCTCCCCCTCTTTCCACAAGCACATTCCCATGCTTCACGCAGGCTGCCACACAATTAGATATCCATGGACCCACCCTTAGTGCTACATGGATCCTGCCAACAATGCCAGAATGTGA
>JAPTGZ010000026.1:22454845-22467214 GCA_029814645.1 Fowleria isostigma | reverse complement strand
CGGAGAAAACCCACGCAGACACGGGGAGAACATGCAAACTCCACACAGAAAGGTCCCCCCGTGCACGGTGCGGGGATCGAACTTGGGACCTTCTTGCTGTGAGGCGTGAGCAATTTTGTTATTCCAATTAAATTACTGTATTCTATCAGATTCAGCAACAAAGCAAACACTATGCCTGCATTTTATGTCGGCTCTCAGCCACCTTGCTTTCTATATAATTAGTACTGGCATCAAATGAAGTTTAAGAGATTAATGTTAAAATGAAGTCTTTCTCCTTATAAAAGTATAACACAAAGTGAAAATGTGAGCTACTCAATCACAGTGATGGACTGTTCAACTTTATACATGTCAGAAATAAGTCAGAATAATGAGATACTACTCTAAATCAAAAGTGTCATTTCAAGTCAAAATTCTGAGACGTTTATTACTTTCTTGTCAGTAAAAGGGGAAATATGCCAAGCTGAAAGACACGTGGCTCCGCTGGGACCCACCATTGAGGAAGTTGCGTTGGGTTTCCAAGATTTGCACCACATCATTGAGCCAGGCCCTGCAGATCTCCGGAGAGGAAGCCTGCAACTGGAAGCGCACCACACTCCCATCTGGGTTGCGTGATGTGAGCACAAAGCGTGCATCATCACCATCAACACTGGGCTCCACCCCCAAGCAGCTCACCTGGAACATATCACATCTGACTTGCATCTGTGATGAGTCTGTCCTGCTGAGTTGCTTGTTAAAAACTATGATAACACATGCAAGCTACAAAAAAAAAAAAAAAAAAAAAAAAAAAAAGCCCCTGCAGTGGGATTATGTAACACCTGCTGGTTTGGGCAAGAATAACTGTGGTGTGAACCTATTGTGTAACTGCTAACCTGAAAAAGTAAGTCTTATTTTCTCATTTTTGACATTTTGATTGATAGTCATGCTCTGTGGCTCAGCTGAAACCCACCTTTATACTGTTTTTAAAGATGTACCCAGGGATGGAAAAGTCCTTCTTCCTGTCGATTGGCTCACTGAAGATGACCAGCTGCTCAAACAGGAAGATCCGTCTTTCTTTGGCGCGGGAAAGAAAGCCGGTGTCCTGCTCAGTTACGGTGAACGTGTCTTGTTGGAGCAGTTTGCCTTGGGCTGTGATCTTTCCCTGGTACCACAGAGAAGATAAACCCAACAAACAGAGGATGCGGTTACAGTGTGGTTTTTACAGGCTGAATAGTTGGCATATTAAGTGTTTTGGAAGATGGAGAAAATCCAGATACATACCTCGAAGCCTTGTAGTCGACCCACATTCATCATGTCATTGCAGCGTTTTGGCACAAAACACATCACTTCTACTGCTTTCTGTTAAAAGGAGTTAGTTAACTTCTTGCTAATAAAAAAGCATGCCTTTCCTTAAATATGAACACTAAAAACATTCCTATTGATTTATACCTTTATATATTTATATATGCATTTGGACACCCACCTCCAGCTCCTCTATATCCATCCCAGCTTTGGTGTAATACTTGAGGAAGTCCTGTTTAAATAAACACAGCATGGTCACCAGAGCATTGTGGGTTTACTGCTTGGATTAAGGTGAAGACATCTGGAGAACACTTTATGAGTGTTGAACCCATCTTTTATTTGACTGCCAAAGGGCAAAGCTTTATATTTAGGCCAAAGCTTTTAATTGGGATGCCATTTTACAACACTCTTCAAAGTTTTCACATTTTCTTTTTGAATCTTAAAAGTGTTGGTTCTCCACAAACTGATTAGTCTCTTCCTTTCTGATTTGGATAAAGCCTGCAGACGTTGTATTCAGTGTGTTGGTAGTGTGTGTGTGCATGTGTGTGTATGTGTGTATGTTTACAACCCTGCGACTGACCCTGCTGTGCGTCCGACAGCTGCTTTGTGAAGACACGTATGTGTATGTGTAAAGGTGCGAGTGGGTGATCAACAGCACAGCGGTGCCCTGCCGTTCACCTTGAGCAGCAGCTGGTACTTCATGATCCTCTGGACAGGTTTGATGAGCAGGTCATTGAGCTGCAGCCTGTGGCCCAGCTGCTGCCGGAGCTCCTGACAGCGACGCAGACACAACAACAAAACAACACAGCACCAGTCAACATGACAGTCATGGCGCCAAACACAGCAGCTAATGGCTAATGTGACACAACCTCAGAAGGATTACGCAGTTTGTTAGTTTCTCTTGTGTTTAGGGTGGATGAAAAGGAAGTGATTATCATCTGAATTATAAATGACTGAAAAGACACCCACTGGACCATGTATAATACATAGTATAGGCACATTGGAGGAGTCATGCATACTAAACGGTCTATTAACTCTTGGCCTGAATGAAAGGCCAATATGTCAGTGTGCTGGAAGGAGTCAATTTGTTTATTAGTTAATTAGTGAGTTAAAAAAAAAAAGCAACTATCATCTCAAAAAAGTCAAATAAAGAGTACTGTTAGTATTATTATTTTTTTATTTTTTATTTTTATTTTTTAGGGGAAAGGGGTTTAATATTATATCCATTAGTTTATTTATGCATCTCAGGGTTTTACATATCACACCATGAGGCTACATAGAATGAACTAACATAAAAAACTAACCCAAGGTTTATACAAAAATATTTATACAGTCACTGAAAAAAATGTTAGACCATCAAAAGTCATCAAAAACAATGGTTATGCAATCAAGTACTAACTCCTGTGTGTATCATGTGATTAAAACAGACAGAAAAGAAAACATGAAATGTCTAAAAGCACTGTTTTTGTCAGTACAATGTCATAGCTACTGATGTAACAACTAATGGGAGTTTGGTTAGTATCAAGAAAACCATAGAAAATGGATAGATATCAGCTCTTAAGTTAAACTCTTATGAGATATTTTTTTAATCATTATATTTATCCAAAAAAAAAAAAGTACAAGTAGTTGTACCAGGCACTGACATGAATAAAAAATTAAAGAAAACATAGTCTAATATTTTTTTCCACAACTGTAGAGTCCAAAAATAAATGTAAACACAAAAAACCCATAAACAAACACAAAATGTTTTTAAATAAAAAAAATTCTTAAAAGACACTGCAATTGCCTTTTTAGGTGTAAGAACACTGTTTTCTCTTGTAATTATTGAGAAAAAAAGGATTGGTGATTGGGAATGAATAGTACTCACCTCAAAGTAAGTCTCAATGTACTCTGAGACAATATGCTCTGACTTGGGTTTGTTCTGGCAGTACACCACATACATATGCAGACGCCTCTCCTGCATCACAAACCCAAAAAGCATTTTGTTACCAAAACGCTCAGTTAAACATTGCATACAAATTAGTCATAGAAATGGAGTGGAAAAACTTTTCCCAGTGAGATAAATTCAACTTTAGCTGCATTAGAAATACAAGACAAATCCCCTGAAAGTGGGCAACAACAAGATGAATCCATGTGCAGTGTCTCTGGTTGCTGTTGGGGGATGAAAGGGAGCAAAGCAATAATGATTTGTCTGGGAGCGCAGCGCCTTTGAAGCTAACTCTGTCTGGTTAGTGCCTACTCTTCTATGACTAATTGACATTGGGGTACAGATGTGGCAGTTCAGAGAGCCTTAATGGAGTTACGTGTACATGAGCATCACGTTATGTATAATTTACCCAGGTTACCATCTGTGTAACCAGAGTCTTTTAGAGCCTGCAGATATAAGAGTGTACCTAGCAACAGGCTGCATGGCTCTGTAACCTAGAGACCAGAGAGCTGCTCCACCTGAATATGGACATCATGAAACACTGCAGAGGACGAACTGGATGTAAAAAGATGAGCAAATCTACTTTTATTTCAGAGCTCAGCTGTATGATTACGTGTGTGTGTGTGTGTGTGTGTGTGTGTGTGTGTGTGTGTGTGTGTGTGTGTGTGTAAATGAGCACACTTGTTGCGCGTCGGTGATACAGCCCTACTTGAAAGTGTCTTGGATGTTCTGCTTTTCATTAGGACCATGTTCCCGATCTGCTTGTTTTCACAGTTTGACACCACACTTAGATTTAGTTACAAGTTGCTTTATTCCCCCACAGGCTTTTTAAGTTGATTATCCATTGGGTTGAGCCTTATTGAATTGTTTAAAGAGGAACATAGTGAGTGAATACACCAAAAGAAAAGGAAATAAAAAAGAGAGAGATACACAGAATTTTAATCATCTTCAGACAAGAAGTAAAGCCAAATTATCCAGCATGTCTTCCTAGTCTGCATGTGCCACCACTTAACTAATAAACATAAATCTAATTTTGCTCCCTATATAAGCCCTGTGACTCTATACCGACCCCGACGTTATTCTATTCTAAGAACAATATACTTATCAGTGTGTCTGTGTCACACACATCACACCACTTCGTTCTCAAGCCAAGACACAGAGGAAGAAGTAGGTCGCCGTTTTGGGTGGAAAAAGCTCCTATATCAAAGGGCTTAAGCTGAGGGTTTGTTATGCCTGGTCTTATTCCTGTTGTCCTTTCTGGCTGTTTTTCCCCTGGTGTTTCCTGACCGGTCCAGCTCAGACTGGATATCAGCCAGTGTGTCGTTTAAGTATGAGTGTATGCCATGTGCACGGTTGTAAAAACACAGCCAAGACTGAAGCGTATCAATGACAGGGAAATGAAAAGAGAGACTCGAGCAGACCAGAGAGGAGAAGTGGAGTATGCTCTAGGTTCAACAGGAGCCTGATGCCGGGTGTTTTTTACCTCTCTTTCCCTTTGGCCAAACAGCACAAAGAAGAAGACTCAGACACACTGACGGGTCTAAGTGTGTGTTTAACCCTATGAAACCTTTATCTTATCAACAAGATCAGTACTTTGGTTAAAAACATGTTGTATATGATCTGATATGTGCTTTCTGTCCCACGGTGGATCATCCCACTACAGCCAGTGGAACAGCTTTGTGTTTTTTACTTTTTTCAATATGGCCACTGACATGAAATCATCCAACCCACATTTTGCAGAAAAGTCTTCAGGAATTTTCAAAAAGTCGCATTAAGAGGAACACTTATATTGTTATTTGATTGAAAGCTGAAAAATATTAAAAAATACTGAAATTTTGATCCTATTCAACAGGGAATAATAAGGTTGTAAAAAGTATGTAAAAATAACTACCTGAAATGCTCCATATTTTCGAAAGTTACTTGTAAAATCCATTTTTGCATCTAAAATTAATGTTGTTGTTGTGCACAAAAAGTTGCTAAAAACACCCAGTGTATCAAATACAATACAAAAAAGCTATATCATAAACAAATTTATATGATGAATTTTTTTTTTGTTTGGATTATGTTAAAATGGCTAATAAACATTTCAACTCCAAAAAAATTTGAATTTTGTGGCTAGTTTTTAATGGGTCAGGATTTTACAGGATTAATGTGTATACGTGTGTGTGTTTAATGTGTGTGTATGTGTATGTGTGTGTTTGCAGAGTAGTCATACTCACATGTTTAATGAAGAGTTGAGCCAGTCTCTCTGGCTCTGCCAAACACTTCTCCAGCTCTCCCAGGAAGTAGCTGCAGCGAGGAAAAACACACACACACACACACACACACACACACACACAGACAAAGTACAATCATACCCGAAACGGAAGGTCAGCTTTGTCTCCTGACCTATTGTTCTTTTGCCTTCCACTCACTTAGACATGAACACAATACTTTTACAGATCACTGTTTGCCTTTTGCTTTGACTGTAACTGGAGCCAACATGCAATTTTTCAACATGTGAGTATAGATGTATTCAACTCACTCTTTATGCCAGTCAAATATTTGGTGAATGTTCCCAAAAACAATTTTGTCTTTTCCCTTCATGTCGTCTGGAATACCTTTAGAGTGCATTGTGGCCATGTAGCCCTGCAAAAGAAATGACAGAGCTGATGATGCATGTTCACACATACAAACCCCAACACCTGGTTCCAAATAACACCTGGAAATTAGAGGTTGACCAATATGAGCTTTCCTAAAGCTGATGCCAATTTAAAAAAAAAAAAAACTTGGTCAGCCGTTGACCAATATCTACAACTGATTTTTGAGACTGATATGATTTTTTTTTTTAAGCTGTATGTTTTATGTGTATGTTCTAAGTATTTTTGTGTTTTGTGTCAGCTATATTGTAAATGAGGTTACTTCCTCAGGTTGCTTTCTCAATATTTTTTTGAGTTTAATAAGGTTATGAAAGCATATTGACTGTAAAATGCAAATGAAACACTCAGATAATTGTGATTTTTAAGCAGCATTATAAATGAAATTATTAATATGCGTACACAAAGTACTCTTAATATTTATTGAACTTCAAGTGCTGCCCACACAGGTGCCTGATCAAATATCTTATGACATTTTTACTATTCAATTAAATTAATTTTATTTGTAGAGCCCAGTATCACAACAAGGTTACCTCACAGGGCTTCACAGAATTTGGTGAATGTAAAACTAAACAACAGTTGAATAAACAGTGAGAATAATATTGATCAAATATTGGCTTTCAAAAAAAATTAAGGCTGCTAGCGACATTGAAAAAGAAAATCAATATATCTGTCAACCTCTACTGTACACTAACATGGTAATCGCACACAAGCTATAGTCACGGAAAAAAATATTAGACCACCATAAGTTATCAAAAGCAATGGTTATGCAATCAAGTACTGACTTGTATGTGTATCATGTGACTATAACAGACAGAAAAGAAAACATGGAACATATAAAAGCCCTGTTTCTGTCAGTACAATGCCACAGATATTGATTTAAGAACTTGTATGATTTTGATTATTATCAAGAAAACCATAAAAAATGGATAGATATCAGCTCTGAAATTAAAATCTTATGAGCTATTGTTGTAATTATCATTATATTTGTCCAAACAAATATAACTTTACTTGTACCAGGCATTAAAATGAACAAGAAATTGAAGAAAACATAGGGTGGTCTAACAATTTTTTCTGCAACTGTATTATTGAGCTCTTATTAACTTTTGGTGGGCACCAATTCCTCTCAAAATATCTCCGGCTATTTAAGGCACTGAGAGATGAATCGCCTTGCAACATATTATTCTTCAAGCTGATAATTCATGAAATCTGCTTAAGAGAGAAGACGGTGGGATGGAGGAAGACGAAAGTAGAAGTGGAAGACTGTGATGATGAGGATTTAGAGCTCCCTGACAGTCTGGATGGATCACTAAAGCCTGTTTTTTTAAAAAAGTGCTTATGATGTGATATTTACCTCGACTATGAACCCCAAATCTGCCACATAGTGCTTCTCTGTCTCAATAAGCTCCTTCAGTACATACCTGCAAAGATATGGGACACGTGGTAGTTATCCTGATGGATGCATTTAATACACAGCAAAAAAACATTAGTCTTAGCAACACATTTTAACCCATAAAGACCCAAACAGCCACTGACGACCAAAACCATCGACTGATATAAACTGTTTAATACCTGTTGATTCACTAATCCTAACAATACATGCAAATAATTGGTGTCAATTACAGTTTGTCAGCTTTTCATGGTCATCAAATATGACCCATTTGGACATTCAGAGGCTCCGTAGTTACCATGGAAACAGCGTCATCTTCTATACCATTGAATCAACAGAAAAATCAATGACAGCGGATGGAAATGTTTGGTTTTATGATCAGTTATTGATATTTTTGCAGAAAAATGTCACTTTATATTCAGTTTTCTCTGTTTCTGGTATAATAACCCTCAACTTCAATCTGAGCTTTTATCAACATCTACACCAGGCATGTTCAAAGTCCAGCCCAGGGGCCAGTTGCGACCAGCAGACAAATTTTATCTGGCCTTCAGCCTCTGTCATAAAAGGCATCACTTGTGGCCCGCCAGCATTTATGACCAGAGTAATATTAGACAAGTTAAAAAATATTTTTTATGTTTTGTCAAAAGGTGTATTCCATATTTTTTCTCAGATAGATATTATTTCATCTTATATGACCTTCAAATATTAAAAGCAGAGTGATTTGGTAAGACCTGTTTAGATTTGTCATACATGTATAAATAAAAAGTATGCTGTTTGCAATAACCTTTTCATAAAATAGTTAATTTGCATATAATTCTAATGGTTCAAGAATGTCAGGCAGAAGGGTTGGCCCCCACGTACGTTCACCTTATTAAATCTGGCCCTCGTTGAAAATAGTTTGGACACCCCTGACCTACCTGGTCAGTAAATAATAAAACCAGTAAATGAAAAATAATAAAATATAGGGAAATACCTAGTTTCACTGAAAAAAAAACAAAAACACTAAATTCTGAAGATAATATTAGAATAAATGGTGATAAATCACTTAAGAAAAGTTAAATATAGAAAAAAAAACAGCCACAAGAGTAGCACTGGGTCTTTATGGGTTACAGGACCCAGGCCAATAACAGTTTTCCTAGAAAGGGTCTAATACAAAACTGGAAAAGATTATGTGATTACCTACAAATAAAAAGAAAGAATGATCCCATTGTTCAGTCAGTACACTTCCAATTAACTAAATCTAATTAATTCCTCATATTTTCAGTTCAAGTCAGGTTAGATAAGATGCTAACCACCAAAAAGTGTTCCCTCTTCATCTCTGTTGCAGGAATTGAAGCTATTACAGGCTTTTAACCACTAGACCACATGGACATCTAGAGCCCAGTCATACATTTGAAAACAGCAGTTTAACAAAATTATCTTAACTCAGAGGCTTAACAGTTTCAAGCTGTTTCCTGAAGCTTTAACTCTATCTTCCAGCCTTATCAGTAAATGGATTTTCTCACGTTGTCACCAAATGATTGTCTGGTCATATGTTTGTCTGAAGACTATATAATGCATTTAAGAGCCTAGAAAAGGTAAATAAATGGGTTAAAATGTGGGGGTTTTTTTATTTAAAAAAGTTTTTCTTGTCTGGTGTTCATTTCTTTAAGAGATTAACAGCTTTTTCAGGACATTATTAAGGAAACGTTTATTTATTTATATAACATAACCATAACATGTCTTTTGTTTTTAATCAATTATTTCAAAATATTCTAAAGTATATTCATTTTTTTCTATATTATTTTGGAGGTTTGGTTATTTGGAGATTTTTGCAGTAAAAATCCAAAAATAATGTCTACAGATGCATGACAAATTAAAGGAAAACCCTGGCAGGAGTGGTCAGTAGCTTCATCCTTAGGGTACAAAGCTTTATTGATTGGTTTGATAAGTATAAGGATGATATGAATCATATGCCGTGATCTTCACAGCCAAATGAACACCTGTAGGAGGTGGATGACCAGTGTAACATTATCAAAACACCAAATTAATGGAAGTGTTTTGAGTTCATAAACTTGCAGAAGTCGAGGTAGTTAGATCCCTATGTTGACTCAATGTCATAATAGGACACTTTTATTTCACATCTTGGTATAATATCTTTATTTGCTTAACCTTTAATGGGCAAATGGCTTTTTTTTATACAAAACAGTTATAGCAATACATGTTCCTTTCACCTTACATGTGTTTTTCTTGTTTTTGTATATATGTACTTCTTAGATTTATTAACTTTTTTGCCACTTATGGGCAAAGAACCAAATATGGTAATTTCATGACCTTGATTTTTGACATAATAAAAAATTTCCCAAATTTCCCAAAAGTAAAAAAGTTTTGTTGGGTCCTCCAGTAACACACTAAAGTTGATATTTTGAATTTCAGACTATTTCTTTGAGTGCCCTATAAAGGGTTACGCATAATTTGTTCTCTCTGTGCATACACTGTATCTGCATATGACAGCATATGTTTCCATGTAGATTATTAAACTGTTTACACTGTAACATGAATAAAACACATACATGCTCTTCTCTAAGGCACTCCTCCTCTCCTCCTCAGTGTCCGCCGCTACTGAAGAATGGCTGGAGGTATCGTCCATTATGACTGATCCGCTGTCATCAGGAAGAACACTGGTGGACTGAGTGTCCTAAGGAGACAGATAGACGGACACACAGACAAACAGACAGACAAACACACGGTTTATCAAAGGTCTCGTGTCAGTATTATGGATGATACACGGACTAAAGTCAGCAAGGGATGGGAAAGAGTGATAGAGATGATAATGATGCAGGTTGCCAAGGTGACCACACCGAGCACAGAGACACAGGGAACAGAGATTGAATGATAAGAAGATAATATTCAGATTGTCTCTGTTAATGATCCATGCTGAAGACATCGGATAGATAGAAGTTTGAGGACGCAACAGGCTCCATGGATGTCGGAAAAACAATGTAGTTTAATATGATTATACAATTATTGAGATTTGGCTTTAGAAAGAAAGAAAATTATTCTGCAGCTACTGGAAATGACACTAAATGTCATTTCTACAGGGATAATTCTAGTTGTTTTTCTGCTTTGCCACCTGAGCTTGTTGAATCCATCTGTAAATATGTGTATCTAAACCAACATTGTCAACACAAGCATATTTTTTACACTTAAATCTCACTACTAACATCTATGCCTGCATTTCCAAGTGGTGCTTCCACAGAAATGCAGGCAGGATAAACTCAGGGTTGCTCTGATCTAATCGATAATGTTCATGCGTTATATTATGACCTCCTTTTCAGGCTTCTTCCTGGAATTGATATCATTTCCTGTGGGGGACCTGGTGTAAATTTAGAGTCGTTGTACACAATGTAACACAGCCCTCGACCAAAAACATCACTAACTCAATGGGTACATGCCTCACATCTGCACACTCTCATGTTTGTGTAACCTATTTTCCTCTGACAATAAGAACACATATTGGTTTTATATGGTCATTACACGAGTCACATTCATTTCTCTGGTTTTACTTTGCAGTCTAGGTTCTTCCCTCTATATTTAGATATGTTGTTCAACAATGTCTCTTTAGAGTATTTGCTCTCGCTGCCAACTGTGTTAACTTATGGCAGCAGTCATCTATCCTCAACCAAATCCATGTGTCCTATTGTCCAAGTCAAGCAGAACCTCCCCACCTTAAACACATAGACAAACCTGCACACAACAAAGAAACACTCATAATCCCTCTGACTCCCCTGCTAGGCTGCTATCTGATAGAGAAATAAATAGATGGATGATTGGATAGACATAAGCAAATGGAAAAAAGGGAGAGGACGTTCTCTTTTTTTACTTCCAAACATCCACAGCCTATTTAAACCCGCTCACCTGCTATCTTCGTGGTAAACGTAAAACTTCTAAGAACCTATAAATTGTGAGCTCTCTGTTTTGTCGCGGCAAAGTGTGCATAACACAGAGAAAGAAAAACAGAGCCAAAATAAGATACAGAGACAGGGGTGAAGGGAGAGACAGAGAGGCTCCATAAAGACCCTCACTCCCCCAGCTTGTCTTGCCCCGCTAGGACTGCCTCAGCCTGGCTGACAGGTCTCTCTGGTTCCCTGATCACTTCCAGATGTGCTGTGGCAAAGCCCACAGGAAAAAATCCTCTTGTATCCCTCTGTTGCAAGTTTTGTTTTCCTATGTTGAAGCCCGTGAAAAAAATTACAACAGTTTTACTACAAAGATAATGTATTTGTACAGAATCAACAGAAATACATGTTAACAGTTCACAGAGTTGTTGTTTATGTGACTTTTTATAATGTTCAGCTCATCGAGCATTTAATGGTTTTTATTTTAAGTTATATTTTATCACATCAAAACTGCTGTTTCACACTTGTAATTATTTTTACGTAATATATACAATCATTGCATTACTCCTTAAGGGTCAATCATACCACTTATTCTGGGATTACATAAAATGTTGCTAATTAACAGTACTAAACTGATCATTAGAGACCTTTTCACACATTTGTAGCTGAGTATTTAAACATAATGGAAGTACACGCCAGGGAAGATTTCTTTGTGCTTTAATATATACAGCAGATTTTTTTACCATTAAAATAGTGATGTAATTCTTGCACTGGAATCTAATCAAAGCAATAATAAAGACATAGCATTGATGACAGTACTGTGGGATCATGGGAGTTGAGGTTTTCACCACTACTACTGATTCAAATCTCAAATAATGCTAGCAGACAAGGTTGTATATCAAAGTTAAAGCTAAATGACTTTCTGTAGCCTATATTCATATTACATCATTTTAATAAAGTAAAACATTTAATGTAAGTTCAGGAGACAATTAACAGATGATTGAGTAAGAACTGAATTTGTTAGAAACACATGATATACTGTGAGACCATAAGTCAAAATGCATAAAATAAGCCAAGTCATTTCTAATTATTTTAACTCATAAAGACCCAAAACAGCCATTGACAACCAATGCATCTACTAATCTAAAATATTTAATACCTGCTTATCCATGGATCCTATCAATACATGTAAATAATTTGTGTAAAATGCAATTTATCATCTTTTCATGGTCATCAGGTATGACCCATTTGGGCATTCAG
>JAPTGZ010000026.1:22436301-22452470 GCA_029814645.1 Fowleria isostigma | reverse complement strand
CATGAAAAGATGCATAACTGTATTTTACACCAATTATTTACATGTATTAGTGGATCAACAGGGATTAAACAGTTTATGTCATTAGATGATTGAGGTAGATGGTGGATGTTTGGGTCTTTATGGGTTAAAAAAGGTTAAATATAGAAAAAATTTTATTTGGGGAATATCTGGGGACAGAAAAGTACTGTTGGGCCTTTACGAGTTAAAGTTTGCAATTTTAGGTGTAATCCCAAAAAGCTTAGCAGGAAATAACCCAAAATACTTTTCTGAATTTTACTAATGGCAGCCATGAAATTCATCACTGTCAAGTGGTTGAAACCTGAACCCCCCACATATAACATCTGGATTGAAAAAGTGATGGAAATCTGTCAGATGGAGCAAATTACTTATGTACTTAGAATTAAGGGAGAGCTTTTTACAAAGAGATGGAGTCCCATGATTCACCTTTTAATGCAATAAGTATTCAGATGTGGTCATTTACATGTATGTTTGGTTTGTTTTTTTCCCCACTCCTTTTATCTTATTTCCAAATTTGGTTTAATTTTAGTGTCATTCATGTTTCATTTGGGACTAATTGTAATCAATATCTACTGCAGATATCCATATTTCTTCATATATGCTATATAGGGGTGTTTGATTGGATATGTTTATGCACGTAAAATGCTTTGTATACTTGTATGAGCAAAACTAAATAAAAATTAAGTTAAAAAAACAAACAAAACAATGCTTATGCAATCAAGTACTAACTCCTGTGTGTATCATGTAACTAAAACAGACAGAAAATAAAACATGGGATGCCTAAAAGAACTGTTTTTTGTCAGTACAATGCCATAGCTATTGATGTAAGAACTTATGTGATTTTGGTTATTATCAAGAAAACCATGGAAAATGGATAGATATCAACTCTGAAATTAAACTCTTGTGAGCTATTTTTGTTGTTATCATTATATTGTCCAAACAAATATACCTTTAGTTGTACCAGGAATTAAAATGAATGAGACTTTGAAGAAAACATGGGATGGTCTAATTAATTTTCCGCGACTGCATTTTAGAATTGTTAGCCTTTTTATGTGTATGTGCAGTCAGTGAAAGCAGCGCTCTTGTATAAATCTGTATATTTTGTTTAATAATTGAGTTCAGCCCAGCAGCAGTGGCAGAGTTAGTCATTTTCATCTGGCTGAAGGGCCATAGAGACAAAGAGAACTGATGTCACCTCCCCGCCAGGCTGGGTCGTCACTGTGAATATCACAGCTACTTTTACAGTAAACTGTCAGCTGCAATGAATCAACAGTGGAGGTACTACCTAACAGTTGTTATGAATGGTATAATGACTGATTATTGATTGGAAAACATGAAACAATGACAAAATACTTGTCAATGCACCAGTCTCTAAAGTGTTATTTCTATGTGATGAGGAAGTATTAGGTGGCAGATGCAGGTCGGATAGTGTTGGCTCTTCGTTATATAATGCAGACCTGGGCATTTGGTAGTGATGTGCAGCCGATCAGCGAATCTGTGATGTAGCTGGGGGACTGGAGTGTAGCCGGTGACAGATCCTCGGGGCTTGCAAGACCATCTTTCCACTCCTGAAATATACACAGACACACATCCTTATTGTCAGACTGACACAATGTCACTATGATGCAAAATGTCCTCATGCACACAAACAAAGGTAACAGCACCACGGCACAGCAGAGCATGAGTCAGGGAACATGGCGGTATGAGTTCCTTAGGGCTGAGCCAGCAGTGCTGCTGTTATATAACATCTTTGCCACCTGTCATGATACTTAGTCCTCAGTGAATCAACGCCTCATCAAACCTGTGCTTCTCCTGAGAATTATAAGCTACCCACTGTAAACACGTGTAAACACACCACGATCAGGATGTTGGCTTTAGATCTTATTTATCTTGGACTAATGTTTTGTTATTTCAACCAGTTCACGTGAAATACTTGTGAAACAGCAGGGTGAGAACTTGAACCACAAAGCATGTAGGGACTGTTTTCACTATTCAGTGCATGTGACGGGGAAAAAACTCATTCTGATCATCGTTTTTACATCTTACAGAGGTGTCAAGTAGCAAAGTACAAATACTTTGTTACTTTACTTAAGTAGAAATTTTGGTTATCTATACCAGCAGTCCTCAATATTTTTCAAGCCAAGGAACCCCAAACTGATGGAGAGATGGAGCAGGGGGCCCTCTGCGATATATATTGTATTTAATTTTGTTTTCAGTCTGTCTGTCTGTTAGCAACTTTACACAAAACTACTGGATGGATTTTAAGAAAATTCCAGGATTTTTTTAAAGGATTCTTTAACATTGGCAGATAGGACCATTTTCAACATTTGTGCATAAAACACCACAAAAAAAAAAGTCAGAATACTGATACAAATAAATGTAGGATTATTACTTTGATGTGAGTCACAATATGGGGGAACTATCATGCTTTGCGGAAGTATGTGCTCTCTGAGTACTTTTCCAGTTTAAAATGTTATTATGGTAATCTTTCTGGCACATGCTTAATATCTTCATTTATTATGTTCTTTTATATATCTAATTTCAGCTGCTATTTTTTTATGACAAAAGGTATTCTTTTTCTTGGAAATATTTTGTAGTTATCCACGGCTTGTCACTATATGTTAGACTGTCGTTCTTTCTTGTCATTGCTCAAATGAAAATAATATCCAGATAAATTGCTCCATCTGAATAGAATGAATTTGATTGTGGTTGGATGACAAGTATAAACATACACCATTCTGACATGCTATTGGTTTGTACGCGATCCATCAAACCTGACTTTTTGCTCCATTTCAATACTTATATTCAGCTAGTCATCATATCTTCCACTCCATGAAACAAATGTTAATACTCAATAGGACACATATATGGTTCTTTAATACATTTGCATTGAACTAAAATGCATTCATTTTCAATGGGCATAAATGTGGCTGAAACAGGTAGACTAGTGCACCCCACATTTATACACATTAACATTTTAATACAATATTAAAGTTATTATTGTGGGCGGATGTGGCTCAGTTGGTAGAGCAAGTCGTCCAATGACTGACAGGTCGGTGGTTTGAATCCTGCCTCCACATGCCAAAGTGTCCTTGGGCAAGACATTGAACCCTAAATTGCTCCCAGTAGGGCCTGGGAGTGTCTTGCATGGCAGTCGCCCACTGGTGTATCAGTGTGTGCATGAATATGAGGCTTTGTAAAGTGCTTTGGACACCTTGAAAGTGTGAAAAAGCATTATATAAGTTCCGACCATTATGGTCTTTGGAATAATGTTTTTTGGGGAGGTAGGTAGTGCATTATAGGCCTCTACGGCTAAAGCTTTTGTCCTAATTGCAGTTTTTTCCCCTTAAATTTACTTTTATAGTTTAAGTAGTTTTGAAACCAGTGCTTTCACACTTTTACTTGAGTAAAAAGCTTGAGTTCATACTTCAACTTCTACTGAAGTCTTTTTAAACCCTAGTATCCATACTGCTACCTGAGGAATGAATGGGAAAACTTCTGACACCTCTGCATCTTACCAGTTCTCTGTGGGTGATAGGCAGGATGGTCAGGGTCTCGTCAGGTCTCGGGGGGCTGCCCAGATCCTGGCTGTGGCTGTGTGATGGAAGAGGCGGAGGCTTTCCTTCAAGTTTGCGCACCTGACGCTCCCCTTTGGCGGTGGCTCCAACGCTGAGTTTGCGGACTGGGTTTGTGAGCCACTTCTTCAGGGTGCTCACAGAGCGTCTGGAGCCTGGAGAGCTGGGGGCCGAACTGCTTGATGCCTGAGGGGGCAGTGATGCCACAGAGGTGGAGATGCTGCCCTCGCTGCCGGCTGCTGAATACGAGTCTGGATAGAAAAAGACAGGAAACATGCACGTTAAGTGGAGGTAAATAACTGATGAATAATGTCCTAATGGAGCAAAGGGCAGAGTGCGGCATGACGGTGTACATTTAGATCATCACGGCCAATCAATCAATTGATCTTTGGACAAAAACAATAGTGCAAAAAGAGCATTTTGTTTAAGGCATGACAACACCCAATTAATCATTACATAAGGGCAACAGCACAGGTCAGCAAGAAGTAATGGAAGACTGGAGGCAGAAGGCATGTCCACACACCAGGAGAGGAGGAGAGAAATAAAAATAAAGAGTGAGTTTATAAATAGCTTTGCTCTTCAAACACAGCTGTGCACGTCTTTTAGCTGCACCATAAAAACTGTTGTGTTTATGTCAAGTAGTCAGTTAGTTTTTGGACGTGAGCAGAGCATCCAAACGCGCACATGAGGTCAGGATGGGAAACAATGGATGTGAAATAACTCCCAACCATGGCACAGTGACTTCTACACGGTAAAGTCAGAAGGACATGGGAAGTGGGATGTGAGCGAGAAGGAGGCGGTGGTGGGCTCAGACCGGACGTCCAATTTTAATCCTTTGTAGAACGAAAGACCCGGGCTTGTGAATGTTTGTTTTGTTTCTTTTTTTCTTGTCCTCCATTCCCATCCTGCCTCGACAGCTCAGCCCTGCTGCCTTTCTTTCTGCCTTCCTTAGTCCTGGGATTGCTCTTCCTCTGAGCTGTGGATGCAGACTGTTTTATCTGTTGTGAGCAAATGCAGTTCAGTCATGCATCCTCTCAATCATCATGGCCTTGGCTTGAACTTTGACCCCTGATCACCACTTGGCTACAGATGGAGAAACACTTGGTAGGACTCACTGTCATGGCTATGCTGTTTTCAGATTCAACATTTCAACATAGATCTGGGGCAACTATTGAAATACAAGGAGATTGACAGAACACACCTTCTACATATTTTCCAAAAAGCTTTCATTCAGCCTATGAATTTGTTGTGTATTTGTTTATAGGAAGGGAACACTGACCTCATTTTTATGCCACTAATGTGAAAGATCTTATCACAGCACTCACAGAACCTACACTGAGTGTCACGACTTCAAAGACAAAGCCAGAATAAATTCATAATCCCTTCAGAGTCAGCTCTTAAATAGTCAGTTTCTCAGTTGGTTCATTACTATTCAATTACTCTGTCTCAGAAATACAATACTATACCAATCAATGAGAATGAACTTCATAAAAATGTCTCTTAGGCTATGTTCAGACTGCAAATCCCATTTTTTTGCCCACATGTGACCTGTATCCGGTCTGTGGAAGACAGCTTGAACAGCACAAACCCGTTTTGTTTTGGGGGGGTTTTGGGGGGGTTTTTTGTTTGTTTTTTTCAAAATCGGACCCAGACCACTTTCATATGTGGTCCTAAACCTGATCCTAAACCTATCTGATATTTTGCAATGTAACTTCAGTCTGAACAGCAGGGTAGCATTTATCCAACCTTTACGTCATTGAACTGCGACAAACGTCACAATTCTGTGTCTCAGGAGGAGAAGCAGCTGGAAAAATATATTTACTTCTGTAAACACAGTGCGTGCCTGAATGCTTATATATTACATCAGGACCTCTTTTGCATATGCGGGTCCCTTCAGGGTCGTATTGAGTTTATACTCAAAACTGATAGAAGTCGCATTTAATGTGCCGCATGAATAAGCACAAAGTACATCTGATTTCACCAAAAATTCAAATTGTGCATTGAGACCTGCTGTTTGAATGTACACTTGTGGAAAAAAATATTAGACCATCAAAACTCACTGAAAAAAATGGTTATGCAATCAAGTACTAACTCCTGTGTGTATCATGTGCCTAAAACAGACAGAAAAGAAAACATGGAATGCCTTAAAGCACTGTTTTTGGCAGTGCAATGCTACTTTCTTAAATGCACTTGATAGCACTGCGTATAACTAATAAAGTGGCCAGTGAGTGTGCCGCTGCTATTACCCATCTGCTCAAAGATTTAACATGTGTGCATTTAGAGATGTTTTTCTGCATACTTCTATTGTAACTATTGGCTACTGTGAATTATTGTTGTCTTTCTATCACCTTGAGCCACTCTGGTCATTACCCTCTGACCTATAACATACAGTCGTGGAAAAAAATCTTAGATCATCAAAAGTTAATCAGAAACAACGGTTATGCAATCAAGTAAAAACTCCTGTGTGTATCATGTGACTAAAACAGAAAAGAAAACATGAAATGCCTTAAAGCTCTGTTTTTTGTCAGCACAATGCCATGTAAGAACTTATGTGATTTTGATTATTATCTATAAAACCATGGGAAATTGATAGATATCAGCTCTTAAATTAAACTCTTATGAACTCTTTTTGTTGTTAGCATTATATTTATCCAAACAAATGTACCTTTAGTTGTACCAGGCATTAAGATAAACAAGAAATTGAAGAAAATTAGTCTTCTGTTCACAAACTTCAAGTCACAGTGTTTGACCTTAGAGCAGAAACCACATCAATGACATCACACTGCCACTACTGAACGTGTATTTAAATGAAATACACCCTTCTGCTGATGAAAAAGACTGAGTATTTGTGTACAGAGACAACATTTCCTCTGTAATCTTTCTCTACGTCTCATCATACATTTCACAGACTTGAGTATGTGATCCCAGGGTGGACAATTTTCACATCACCCTCCTACCCCCATCCACATAAAAGAGTGAGGAGTGTAAGCAGATCTGAGCATGACAGGGTGGAGGGGGTTGAACAGAAGGAAGACACAAGGGCGCGGAGGGGGGCACAGACAAGAACGACGTCTAAACAAATGAGTAATTTCAACAAACACAAGGGTTCGTAGACAGTGAGATGAAACAAAGAGAAAAAGTGGAAGTCCTTCCTTTTGTGAAATGTCTGTGGGAGACAATAGGGTTGAAATTGGTTGTATTTTTGGTTAGAGATGTGGGGAAAAAAACTGAAGCAAAGCATGCAGCATCTATGAGGGACCCCAGAGAGTGAGCGAGAGAAGGGAAAAGGAGGATTGTGAAAAGGATGCTGAGGACATGTGATCTGTGAGGCCCCTGACCCCGACTGCTTTGACCTCTGACAAGGTTCACGCCCAGAGGTTTGTGTTTCCCAGTGTTCCCTGGTCAGGTTCAGTCAGGACAGGGTCTGGGGATCACAGTGCAGTAAAGCAGCCATCAACAGCCAACAACAACCATCACCAGCACTTCTAAACACCTCCAGACATCAGCTGAGATAGCATATCAAAACAAAGGAAGTGAAGCTGCACTGTACGTGAAGGCAATTAAAAGTGAGTGAAGACAGTCGAGCATCTCTATGATTTGAAGCCTTCAGAGGCTCTGTCAAATGCACTGACTTAACACATGTGGAGGGCTCGTAATTTATCAAAAGTGCTGCTACATCTGCATCTGTCACCATGGCAACTCCACAGTTACTGATTGTCGTGCATGTGGGTCAGTTTCCTTGTTGACCCCAAAGAGCTTATTTTCTAAAATGTCATGAAACCTTATACAAGCCATTACAGAGACATCTAGAGCAGGTTTTATCACAGTTACAGTGAGGAATCTGTAAATCACAAAGAGAGCTTTCCCTGAGGGACATATGCCTCCACTCATTTCAAGACAAGAGGAGTTGATACCATTAAACACCTACGCTGCGGAAACTGGAGAAAAATATGTAAAAAAAAACAAACAAAAAAAACACATCTTCCCACTCTCTCTGTATTACTTATTGCTGATATTTCCCAGGGATATTTGCCTTATAACAGCACTTCCAAGAAAAGATTAACCTGACTCATTTTGTTAATGCAACTTGGCCATTGTTTATGTGCTTGAAATAACTGATAGTTGAAAGAACAGGACAACAAGACTGCATTAAGCTGGTCCGATCAGTGGTGATCAGTTAATGCGGGGCTTTCACCGGTCGCCCACACTGCCTGAAATACTGAAAGGCTGTTATGTCATCTGAAAAGTTGCGGCATCATGTAACTTTAGAGCTGAATACCTTTTTGCTGTAAAGTCATCTATGCTTCCTCTTGTTCAGTCTCAACAGTGAAGTTTTGGTAGCAGAAAAAAATTTAGAAGAATCGAGTTCAGGCAGCCTAAGGTTTATTTACTGAGAATGTGATTAGGTTTTGTGTAAAATTATTGCATCATCCCTGTGGGTAGATGTATTAAGAGGCCAAAGGAGACAGAAAGAGAAGCCAATCATTTGACGTTGATTTGTGTTTTTCATTTGGTTTCTGTCTTCTTACCAAAATGTAATTGAAATTAAATCAAATTATCCACTGACATCATTTGTTCAGTAATGTGAAAAACGACCCAAAAAAGGACATCACAGAGGTCTTCTTTGGATATGATTGAATTTCTGGTAAATTTCTTGGCTAGTGAGTTTAGGGACTAAAAAATGAATGGAAAATGAAGGCACTGGCAAAGATTCCTGAATCTGAGAGGATGATGAATGAAGGAAGAGGATGGGCTGGAAGTATCCGTTCCCCTACAAAAGTTTGGTCCACCTTCCCTTTATTGATCGGTTAATAAGTGAGAGTTGCTGAGCCGACAAGTCAGGCTAAAAGCATTGGCTGTAATGGAGCAAACTTGTTCACAACAGTCCCATTCCAGAGCTCTCTGTCAGACCTGCAACCTCCAGGGACCATGTGCAATTGAGGTCTCACTGGACTCCACCGATAAACACAGAGTCAGACATGCAGGTGCCCACTGTTACACACACACACACACACACACACACAATATCTACACATACAGCTGTGCTCACGAGTTGACATACCATAGCAGAATTTATGATTCTTTGGAAATTTTTCAGAGAATATGAATAATAATACAAAAACTTTTCTTTCACACATGGTTAGTGGTTGGGTGAAGCCATTTATTATCAAACAAATGTGTTTGTTCTTTTAAAATTATACTGACAACAGAAACTATCCAAATGACCCTGATCCAAAGTTTACATACCCTAGTTGATAATACTCTATTTTGGCCCCTTTAACATTAATAGCTGGGTTTCCATTACCCTCAGAAATGCGCAAAATGTGAATTGCGCAATACAAAACTGGTAATGGAAATCACAAAAACTGTCAAAAATTGCAAAAAACGTTTTACACTTTCATGAGGCGCTTTTTGAGACATTTCGATATAGAACTATTGCACAACAGTGTAACAGAAACACATTTTGTGCATTTTCACTAGTCACAGGCATGACAAGTTGGTGCTATGAGAGGTTCAATAACATAATAGATCGTTAAATGGCTGAGTCATTCAGGACTTCTGGATCCACAACTCATTGGTGAATTCTGTAAAATTCTCTCCCAGAAATCTATTATGCATGATCGCTGCCATAAGACTTTGCCTTAGGATGATCAACTGCACCTGTAGAGTGGCATGAGGTATGTACAGACCACACCCCCCTCCCCTCTCTCTCTGAAGGACAACGTATTGCGAGATGTGTAGACGGGACTCTCTCATCAGATGCCAAACACTTTTCAATGGAAACACCTACAAGTACCAATTATAATTTGTCAAAATTGTGCAAATATTGCTTTTATTTTGTGGAAAACTGTAATGGCAACCCAGCTATAGATGCCTTGAGGTCTTTTGTGGTAGTTGTGGGTGAGGATCTTTATTTTCTCCAATGATAAATCTGCCCATTCCCTTTGACAAAACACTTTCAGTTCCTTTAAGATTTTGGGTTTTCTTGCATGCACTGCATGTGTGAGACCTCCCCAAAGTGCATCAATGATATTGAGGTCAGGAGACTGAGATGGACACTCCTTCACCTTCATGTTTTTTCTTCTATAGCCAATGACAGGTGGACTTGGACTTGTGTTTTGGGTCACTGTCATGTTAAAACATCTAAGAACATCCCACGTGCATTCTGTCAGGGTATGTAAACTTATGAGCATGACTGTAAACCACACATACACAGTTTTTCCAACTTAACTCTCCAGAAGGACTGTCGTTGACTTGTCACCTGTGATCTTATCCTCAGTCGTCATATATACAAGAGTAAACAAATCAGGAGTACATCAGTGGCAGATGTGCAACAAACAGCAGGACCTGCTGATCACTGTGGTGTCAGTCTCTGTCATTCCGCATCCAGCTGAGACTGGAGGCTCTCAGAGCTGCCAGTCAGTGCCACCACCTCAGCGATCACAACACTAGGGGTCTGAGAATGTGATGAACAAACAGCCATCATTCGCCAGCCTGCGTCATCACTAACAGCTCTCAACACAACACCATGCTTATCTTCTCTAGCATTTCTCCTTCGTTGCCCTACCCACCTTATGCTCTTCATCCTGTGGCCCTACTTGTATATTACATTTCAGCCACTCAGAGGAAATGGACACTCTTCCTATCAACAAGCATGGCCTGAACTGCACTCAGTCAATCAAATGTGCAGACTGAAAAGACCTGAGAGACATTGAGGCACTTAGTACCTCCTGCTTTTGACCGGAAATCCTTTCACTGTCCTTGGATGAACCTGTATCATCAAGGTTTTTACTATATAAAGTTATAAATCCTAGTGTCAGTATTTGGAACCGTTTCACAGCTATAAATCCATCAAGAACATACAGTATAGTCATAATATTCCCCCACAGGTAGACTGTGATAGAATTTACTGGGATCACAAGCATACTGAGATCCAATTTATATATCTATGATACAGCTCCAGTTTCATTTAGACAGTATTTACAATGTCTGCCAAGATTTATTATGATACACCTAGATGTAACAAGCCATACTTTATATAAAACTGGCAAAAAATGTAGAGATAATATGTTCTTCAACAGCCAATAAACAAAGATATACACCTCAATTTTCTGTCACATCTAAATTACGTAACTAGAAACTGCATATCATTTGATTTGAGATCCAAAATACATCAAACATCAACCCTATTATACTGATACAAGTTCTCTGACTGTGGTTGAAATGGAGATGACGCATGTTATTCATCAAATGCATAGCACTTAAAAATCATTACAATCTACATTAAAAATTCATAAGATTATGCAGTAAAAATGGGCAGGAATATTCAAATATCTACAAATTTTGTCTTCTCAGTATTTATAGATATGATCAATTATGAATTTTTAAAAGTAGCTCCCTGGGAAAAAAGTTTGAGAACCATTAATCTAGTAAACCTTCATCTCTGTCAATTGTAACTCTCCTAATATTTCACTGTTTTATATTATTCTTTTATAAAGTATCTCATAAACCAGCGTGAGCCCCAAAAACGTTTTTGGGTTTCTCTGCCCTCTTTCATCTCTTCTTTTTTATTATGACTCCTTCTTCTCTATGACATGTCCCCCGAACCCCCCACTCCCACTCCCCCTCTGCATCTCTGCAGTGCAGTGTTTAGACGCTGGCTGAGTCCTACCCTCAGATCAGAACACACAGCTCCCTCCTCTGATGCAATGCCCTGCTCTGTCCCAAAGCTGCTGAGACCAGCACAAGCCCGACATGTAAAACCAACACTGTGTTTGTCACTGACACAGGACTCAAAGAAAAAGTCCTTTCTCTCCATCGCTGTCCTCTTCTCTCCTAAACAGCTGAACTCACTAGACAGAAAAACTTCTGTACAATCACACATTTCAAACCAGAGTATTTTTAATAGACGGAAAACAGAGGTTGAGATAACATATGGGCTGACTAGGAAGATCAGGGATAAGACTGTAGGTAAAATCTCAGTGATGAGGATGTTCTGATAAAAAGAAGAAAAGCATTAAGATATACACATCAACAGGAAGAGTGTCAAGTAAAGGAAAATACACAGCGATGACGTGAGGCAGGACTTGATCTTCACCCTGAAAGCATTTGTTTCACAATAATGACCAGCTCGCTGTACATTAACCTGCTTATTACATGGCTATTTACTAAAGAAATCAATAATCTGACAATAAATATTGATTGAAAATTAATACATTGCTTTTGCTAGGTTGTCTGTGTAGCAGAACAATTGGTTATTCCTCATTGTGATACAGAAGTAACACACGATGGAATTCAATGACTAAAAATTAGAATTGAGAATTCAATAAAGTCATGTAGTGAATGACTTTAAGATTCTTTTACTTTTCCTTTTTAACTTTTTTTTTAACCCCAATTTAGCCCATAAAGATCCAGTAATACTTTTGTGTCAGTTCTCAAATGGTTTTTTCTCTAGATTTACCTTTAACTATGTGATTTATCTCCATTTATTATATTATCCTCTGTTTGTTTGTGTTTTTAGGTGAAAATCATGTATCTCCCCAGATTCACTGATTATGTTGATGTTCATATAAGCTCATATTAAAGTTGAGGGTTATTAAGTCATTAACAGAGAAAACTGACTGAAAAAGTACATTTTCAGCAAAGATACCAATATGTGAACACAAAAACAAGTGTTTCCATCCAGTGACATTAATCATACTGCAAAGGTTTTACTGGCGAATCAGTGTTGAGCGTTTTAACATCCAAATGGGTCATATCTGATGACTATGAAAAGATGACAAACTGCATTTTACACCAATTATTTACATGTATTGATAAGATTAGTGGGTCAACAGGTATTAAACATTTTTGATCAGTAGATGCTTTTGGTCACCTGTGGCTCTTTGGATCTTTATGGGTGAAGCAACCAAGTATCTTCCTCACTCTTGATGTTTTTAAATTCCACCTTTCTTTTTTTTACCTTTCTACTTGTTCTCATTTGTTGCATGTTTTGGACATTATCTAAGTGTCTATGCTCTTACTGACTCACCTTTTGTCTAATTCATGTCTTGGTTTTATCTCTGTCTCTACATTTGAGTCGCCTAAACTCCTCAACTTGTGCATTCAGTCATCCAAATAATTATGATCATCCCTCTGTGCATGTAAGTGTGTTTGCTCCACAAACTTTGGCAAAGACACTTTCAAGTTAGACGGACAAGTGAACAGTGACTTCCTGTCCTCCTACTGACCCACTTTATACAGACACACACATGCACACACTGCTGTGATTCCAGAAGCGCTGGAGGAAATACACGGCAGACATGAAAACAACACGATCAGGGTCACTCTCTGACAATCAGCATTTACAGCTGGGCTCTGAGGTACATTTCTCATCAGTTTAAAGCATGAAAAGTCACAGGGAAACAGGTCTGAATAGATGAGGCTGCCATTAATCCTATTGTCTGTGGACGGGTGGAGAAGAGCGATTCAGACACTTCTCCTGATGAGGGCTTATGAAACAGCCCTGATTGAAAGATACTTAGATGTATCTTTCAACGCTAGCGCTAGTGTCATTGTCAAGTCAAAATCAGTTCAACATGAGTATAGGTGATGCATTACACGTGATAAAGTTGTGTCATAGTTGCTGTCTGTTGTGGTAATGTTCCTACAATTCAACTTAGGTTTTAGTCCCTATCATCGGGCACACTTTGCATGTGAACTGGAGCTTAGTTAATCAAAAATGGGTGGATTAGCATGAGTGGGCAGTGGCTTTAGCTGCTGCTGCAGGCTGCTGGCACTGGAGGAAGGACCATGTTTGTGGTTAGTAGCCTTGAAAACTCCAGACATTCCACTGAAACCATTCAGAGCGAGACTTGCCAAGTTCCAGGCACCATCTGCCTTTCCTTCCCATAATGTAAGCTTTGGGAAACCAGACACATACACACACACACAGACACCTTTGTACCAAATCATCCTGTACAGACACATGATGCATTCCAGAGATATCAGAGCCTAACCCTAACCTTAACCAGATCTAACTTAACCTTAAAAGTAAGCCTTGATCCCCAAAAAGCTATTTAAAAGGTGCCTTGGAAGGTGACAACCCGCACAAATGTCCTCGCTTTGTATAGACTTCACTTTGGTGGTTAAAAGCTCAAACAAAAGTAATCATACCAGTCCATGTCTCAAGTTAAATTCAGATCATTATGGTTCCAGACTGGACAATTTTACACTGACATTTTAACAATTTAGCAGCACAGACAAAAAAAGAGATGAAAAGTTCCACATTCACTAACCACAATCACAAATTTTACTCCTCCACTTATCCCTACACGCAGCACTTCTCACTTTAGTATGTGTCTGAATGATATCTTACTATTGGCTTCACTAATCGAAACCATAATTTCCCCTGTGCAGTGCTTGGGGTAAATATTAATGACTGCCATTGAGTGCTTGGAGACAGGAAATCAGTCTCTGTCTGTAGAGCAGTAGATGAGAGCAGCTGATCTCCAGTGTTTGCACAACCAGGTTTTTTCCTGTTGCAAGCAAACATTTTATTGCATAAAGTAATGATTGCAGAAATCATTACAGATTTGGCTACACTGCCCAAGTATAGACTCACACACAGGTGTAAATTTGACTATTTTGGGATTGACAGAGATGACCTATAAACCTTCATTAAATAGCCTTGCATACAATATCTCATAACACACTGTGTGACGAAGAAGGCCCGGGCGGGCTTCCCAGGACTCCCAGGTGATAGTCACACACGCTAACCAGTCGGCCAAAGGGATATCCCCTTGGCCAAGTATCCAGGGCACATGATCAATCAGAGGCACAGTGACAGGATCACCACTGTCACAATACTATCAGGGATAATAGTCGCAGAAAAAATTATACACAACCCTATGTTTTCTTCAATTTCTTGTTCATTTTAATGCCTGGTACAATGAAAGGTACATTTGTTTGGACAAATATAATAATAACAACAAAAATAGTTAAATTTAAGAGCTGATATCTATCCATATTCCATAGTTTTCTTGATAATAACCAAAATTGCGTAAGTTCTTACATCAAAGCTACGCCATTGTACTGACAAAAACAGTTCTTTTAGGCATTCCATGTTTTATTTTCTGTATGTTTTAGTCACATGATACACAGGAGTTAGTACTTGATTGTATAACCATTGTTTCTGATTACTTTTGATGATCTAATAATTTTTTCAGTGATTGTAGGTAAATTTGCTGAGATGTTCAACAAAAGATAGGTCACACAACACTAAGCTTAATTTGTTATTATCTGAAACTGTTCCAAATTATGTCAGCACTATTCAGTTAGTTCACTGGTCTGTTTTGTCAGGATCAGTCGGTTCTCAGTGGATGCTTTCAAGGCTAATTAACAGCACTACATGTTTCCAGAAGTAGCTTAATAAATGGTGGGTTTTTATTCTCCAATATATTAGCTTGCTATTGTATAAAAATAGCAGCTAGGACAGAATAGAATAATACTTGCAGGACCGTGTGGAATTGCCTGTGTGCTTGCTCTTATGCATGTTCGGTGTGTATCTTTTTGGTGTCTATCTTTTTGGTGTGTATCTTCGATGTGTGTTCTGATAATCAGTGATGACATTGAAGCAGTAGGCATCATACATGCACAAGCAACACACTGTGTGCTGTCGATCATTACTGTGATTATCTGGTCTCACACACACTAAAAGAAAATGACAGAGAGTGGCTCACACTTGTGTTTAGGGGTAAACAACGCTGCCATTAAGCCTAAGGTGGCTGAGGACCAAGAGCAAATTAAAGGCGATTGTGATTCCATATGGCAGCTGTGGCAGTGCCCGTCTGGAGAACAGTGAGGGGAGCTGGAGACAGAGCTGTGGTGCCTGCTGAGTGATGGGGACATGGAGCCTCTCCTCCTGGCCCCAGTCTGCCTCAGGGCTCCGGGCTTTCAACTCTGGGCTTTTGCTGTTTTGATCGCTGGCTGTATGAGGTCATTTACTGAACTCTGCAAGTAGCCAGGACTAGTATAAATATCTAAACCGCATGCCTAGTTTTTATCCAGGGGAGGGTTGTTTGAAATATCTGATCTGCACACTCCTGACATTTCTGCCCTTAAGGCAAGACACTACAAATGAATAGGGTGAAATTTTAAAATAATAGGTATCACCATGAAACATCCCCAGTTGATTATTTACACAAGTATGAAAAAAATGTATTACAAGTTTTTTTTAATTGTACGTTTAATAATACATTATCTAATTAATAGATAATGCATAATTAATTGTGCTTTATCTTATTAAATATACATGATTTTGCATATATTTTCAGTTGATAGGTCTGAACATATGATAAAGTCAGGTGCAAAATTATTTTTTCCAATTTGTTTACACACAAGATGAAAACAAAATTAAAGAAGGATTTTAGGATATTTGCTTTAATTACCTAGGAAATTAAAATATGCTGTCCATAGCCTTAAAAAAATATTTTGGCCATATTTTTTTAAAGTAAAATGTCACATAAATCAGGCCAGGAATGATTTATTAACAAACCTCAGTGTACATATCTTAAGTGCTCAAGCCCTTAGTAATAA
>JAPTGZ010000026.1:22300999-22324488 GCA_029814645.1 Fowleria isostigma | reverse complement strand
ATTCTATTCTATTCTATTCTATTCTATTCTATTCTATTCTATTCTATTCTATTCTATTCTATTCTATTCTAATTACACCACTGGTAATATGTTATTGGGGTTGGGGGGGGCTGGAGATTTTTTGTCCTCCAAAGGGGGGCCCCGACAGAAAAAGCTCGAGACCCACTGACGTAACCCAACACCAGCCACCTGGTATGCTCAGCTGCTTCCTCTAGTGTTGGCAAAGAAAAATATGTACGATTAAACCCTCCCTTTGTGTTCGTGGGGACTGAAGACGCCCAATTAACTGTTACAGCAGGTTTAATGTCTTCACTGTAAACGCCTCCACTACACTGAGGATGTTTAATAGATCAGCAAATGTTCATTGGTTGTTGTGAGATATTTATCATTATCATTTAAGATCGAGTAGAAGTAGATTCATATATATTTTAAAAGTCTGCGGGACACAGGTTTGTACTTCTTCCCAATGCACATTGATTAGATTCTTATAAATATGTCACTGCTAGTCAAATATTCACTAGAAAATCTTTGTTCAGGGTCAGGACTAAAACATAAACCCGCACCAGAACATAGTGTTAAACTAATGCAGCTCACCTCTTCTCCCTTGGGGATCCTGCGACTGGAAATGATGATAATCTTGTCCTCTTTGTCAAATGTTACAACCTCTGCAACACAGTTCGGGGCACAGGAATGGTTGACGTAGCTGAAGAGTGGAGGAAAAAAAGTCCGTTAAAAAACCCAAACAGACTGAGGTTTCCATGTGAAGTACCTGATGAGGGACACTTACCGAGCGGGGCCACCTGTTAGAGTAGCATCGATCACCTGCTCGTTGTTGATGCGGAACATGTAGATCCCACGATTCTAACACACACACGCAGAAATACACACTTTTAATACTCAACTTTTTCCATAGAGTTGATTCCCTTCTGACTCTGTAATGATTGTTTTTAGTTTAATAGTTTTTTTCCTTCCTTAAAGTCAGGTTACCTGTGACTCATAGATCTTTTCTCTGCGATTGGCCACCTCGTTGCGGATGACGGTGCCTATGTACTCGATGACCATGGTGTGCTTCTCCAGATCCTTGGCGGCGTACAGACCCAGGCCCTGAATGCGGGATCGAGCCAGATACACGTTGTTCTTCCACTCGGTCTTCAAGCGCCGGTACTGGGAGGATTTGGAATGAACAAACTGTTTGCTGTATGGTGTGTTGAGCTCTCCAGTGAACGTGCTCTGGTAGGCCTTCGACATGCTGGTGCTGTTAAGGGTGTGAGGCCTGTGAGAGACGGGGGAGGAAATGTGGTTCGAGTCATTTGTAAGACGCGATAATTCAAAACACACCATCTGAAACTAAATCAAAGCAAGACCAGGATGACACAGAGGAGTGGATGTCCTCACTGACAGTTACACTCAATAAAAATACCTTCTCAAAGCAATACTTAAATTGGCTACTATAGGCGAGTACATATGGAGGGGGATAAATACAACTAGACTTTCCTACATTTCCAGAAAGAAATGTAACCTGTGTGTTTGTCGTTTGCCAAATTGGTGGACTTGTGCCTAGGTGCGATGTAAAAGCAAGACATGGTACCAAACACATTCCTGGAGAGAGGACCAAAATGCCCACGTTTTAAAGTTTAAATGAAGTTTCTCGGTGAAAGTATGACAAAGCAGTAGTGGTCCCAGGAAAGTTAATTTTTTTGTTGTTCCAACTGAAAATGAAAGGGGTTTTTGTTTGCGTTTGTGTGCAAAAACTAAAAGATATTGTTAGAAGGTGATGACATAGATAATCTCTGGGCCAAGCTGTTTTGTACTGATAGTATCATTTTAGGGTCAATCGTGTGGGACTGGTAGCCACTTGAAAATGGCCCAATTCATTTCGGATGGACAAATTTGGCCATTTTTTCCACAACTTAAACAAAATCCGTGCATCCGAATGTCAAACCAGATAATAGCACATCTTTCGAGACCAGGCTGCACAATTTTTGCAACAATTTGTTTTGGTCTATTTCCAACACGCCGGGTCGCATTTTTTGCCAAAGTTTTTTGTGTAAGTCATAAGCCAGTCTGATCAACAGTAGTCCACTGTGTCTTGGATTACATGCAAACACATGGGGAATTACTGATGTAAAACAAGCAGAAACTGACAAAATGTGCAAACCCAAAATATCACGGCTCTTAGTACAATGAGTGAAAATGATCAAAATGAAGCTTTAGTTACTGTATATGTGCAACTTGGAATAAAATGCAGAGTTCCAACTCATTTCTTTTTCTATCCTTAGGGTAAAACATGTTTAATTCTATCACATCTATCAGTTTTATTGTAACTGTTCTTGTTTTAGTTGATTCTAGTGTTTTGCATTTTAATGACTGCTATTATTCTCAAGGTTTTATTAATTTAGTGAATTAGCTTTTAGAATTTTTTTTTTTTATAGCTTTATTAAAATTCAGGCCTTCGTCTGAATATACAAGTTAAAATAAAGATGCATGAACAAAACACTGATTTTGAAATGACTCCGTGGCCTATGAAGTCAGATCATGTATGAAGTTTCTTTACCTTTTGCAGTGGGTGGGGACCTTGGGCTCAGAGCGAGCGCAGCCGGTGGGATTGATCATGAGAGGAAGCTCCATCAGAGGGTGACGTCCATAACGGAACTGGTAGTTCTGGCAGTTCTCTACTCCAGGCAGCTAAAAGAAAAAGCAATGTACCACACATCTCCATTATACAGTTTATCTTGAGTCTGATTAATCTTTTCTATTCAATTAAAGCAACACTCCAACATACAGCGGTTTAAATTAGGTTTTAAAGAAATGGTTTTAAAACAATAAGGGGATGAAGGGCTTTGACGGTCATGTGGTGTTTTTTCTTTTGTAATTTTCTTTCTTACTTCTTTATATGTGTGTTCTGTTCTTTGTTTTCATTTACTCTTTACTTTACTTACTAACATTATTCATAACCTATATTTACATTTTTTTACATTATTAATTTCAGTGCCTGTAATCTGTTGTGTTTGATTAGTATTTTTCTCTTTATTGGATACATTTGTGTTCTGTATGTTGTGTTAAAGTTAGTTTTGGTGTACAAATGCATGTTTACAACTAATTTCCTTAATATAATTGCAACCATACAAATTTAACTGGTGAACCTGGAGGGTGGGAGTAAATTTGTTTTACTTATTACTCCCTTTCGGGGTACTAGGGTTGTATATTAATGGTGAATTACTGTATATATTTATGTATATTGTGTGCACATAATGATATGTATATTATTTCATCCCGGTGCTTATAAAGTGCGTTGGTGTTTTTTTTTTCTTTATTAGGTACATCTGTGTTCAGTATGTTGTGTTAAAGTTAGCTTTGTGTACTAATGAGCGTTCATAAACAATTTTTCTGTGTATATTTATGTATACTTTATGAAACATATTTGCCTTTGTAAATATCTCTATGTATAGTGTTTACAACAAATTCTCTATGTATATCTGTGTACATATAATGAAATGTATTTAATCAGTGCTGTACATGGTGCGTGCACAAGCTCAAAATAAACCAAATAACAACAACAATAATAATAATGATAATAATACAAACAATACATAATAAATATTTGTCAAGTTTGGTTCTAATGTTTGTAAAGTTGTTTTTTTTTTACATGTAATTATCCAGCAGCACAAGTTTGCAAAAGGTTTTCAACAGTTCTCACCGATTCTGTAATGCGCATGACAGCATGAACAGTGAGGCCGTACATCTCCTCTCCTTTGACATGTTCAGTGAACAGCTTCAGCATCGATGATTCATCTCGGAGTTTAGCCACCTGCTGAACTACACGATCCCAGATCCCTAGAAGAACATCATATTACATAACATTAATGAATGACCTAAACATGAATCTAACTAATGCATTAACATTTGACTGAGAAGAACCACAAAGAGTAGAGCACACAGTGGAAGGGTGAACAGGTCTTACCCTCTGGAGTGGTGTCACGGTACTGCAAATCCTCCATCCCGTGCTCCAGAACGCGCACCTCAAACACAGGGTGTCCATCATCCTCACTGATGCGACAGCGGTAACGGCAGCGCTTATTGGGCACACGAGTGCTCCAATAGATGCGTGTGGCCTCGTAACCAACGGGGAAGATAGCAGTGGGTGAGTGGAAGTTGGCCATCTGGGAGGGTAGCAGCTGGCCAACAGCATGGAAGATGAGGCCACCGACGCGGAACAGGTGGATGCGGTCACCTCGCTGCAAGATGCTGGCAATCTGTTTCACTTCATCGCGTTCAATGTAGACGCGCCGTAAGACAGCAAATGTGCTAAGTTCATCTTCACTGGGGCCCTTCAGTTTATGCTGGGTGCACAACATGGTCTTGTCTTTGAAGAACATGCAGCGTGCCCGAATGGCGCAGGCGAAGTGGTAGACATTAGGGCAGCGCAGTCTGTTGCAGCTGTTGGTGGCGCCAGTTTTCTGGCAGTATGCACACAGAGTCCGCAAGCCACGACGCAAGGCCACTTCGACATTGATGAGAGCACCGCCTTGTGTCTCGTAGACCTCGGTGGACCACAGGGCACAGTTCAGGTGCACCCAGAGGTCTACGTCGATGTTAAGCAGTCGAGCAGGGCCGTCGGTTGCCCCATCGCCTTCCTCGTGGCAAAAACAGCATTTGCGTTTATCTCGAGGCAGCTTTTCAGGCCGTAGAGTAATGCGCAGGCGTTCCATCAGCTCAGACACCTCCCGGCTGTTCTCCTTCTTAGACCCTCCTTTGCGAATTGTGATGACGATCTGAAGACGCTTCCACCGGATTCCCTTCCATTTTTTCATTTTTGGGTGGACCACCTCCTCGTCGGGGGACAGAGGCCGGCGTTGTTTGACAGTCTTTGGGGAAGACTCCTCAGTGCTCGGAGAGTCTTTAGGAGGGTCAGCTGGATCAGTGGCCTCCTCTTCCTCCTCCTCCTTGGCAGTATCATTCAGCGGTTCCTCAGCAGGTGCTGCAGAATCCGGAACCGCAGACGCAGATTCTGAATCATCAACTAAATTTGTAGCAGCAGCAACTTCAGACTCTGTGACATCGGAAGGTTGAGCAGCATCGCTTTGCTGACCAGCATCTAGTTCCGGCTCAGTCTTGATCTGAGCATTAGTAAGAATGGAGGGAGATGGGGATTGAGAAGCTGAGGCTTTGGAAGGTTCAGCTTCAGCTTCACTAGTTGAGACTTGAGCAGATGGAGGAGGTGGAGGTGATGGCGAAGGTGGTGGAGATTCCTCAACTGGTATAACAGGAAGATGGCGCACATCCAAGTCACTTACATTGGTTGTATAGCAATGCAGGGATGGTTTGTCCTCTTTCTCTGGGAACTCCTAAGATGAAAATAATCTTATATGAGATCATTTATCAAACTACATAAAACAAGGCACTGGAATTAAAAGCTACTCAACACCAATAAAGAAAACAGTGAAGACTAACCTGCTTGATTAGAGACAAAATATCCACTTGTTTCTTCAGTGTGCATCCTGGTAGAGACACATCAAATTGTCTAAGCCATTCATCCTGGTTGGGGGAAGCACTGTTTTTCACGCACAGAGTTCCTGTAAAACATGGAAGAGCAGACATTTTACAAAGACAGTTTAGTCTATGTGGATTTATATCCGGGAGAAAAAGCCATGGCACACAATGTGAATTATGTAATTAATGATGAAAAAAAGGAAACATTTTAAGTTATTTGAACTGGTGGAGAACAGAAGTCTTCTGCTGAAAAAGGGTGTGCATCAAGTCCTACCTTAAATGTGTTAGAATAACATACATTGCATTTATATCATCACAAAAACATGCAAACACAAAAATACATTTCTTATTTCGGATTTGTTTTTCTTTCCGCATTTACTCATTTCTGAAAAAATAAAAAAGCCATGATTTTTTTCTATTGTTTTAAATTTCCAGGTTTTTGATTTTGACTTGAATATGAAAGAAATAATACAAGAATTAGATGTATACCTGACTGTCCAGGTCCTTTGCTGGCACCATCCACATCAGGGTTTTGAGGAGGAAAAGTCACCTCATAAGAACCTGGCATCCTAATGCTGAGCAGCTGTGCCATGGCCATCATCACATGGTTCAGTTTCTGGATAAAAGTCAGTGCAAATTGTTGTTAACTATACATTAAGGTCAAAAAATAAAACACAAATTAATTGTAAAACCCCAAAGTGTAACTACCTTTGCTGCAGCAGAGGACAAAGTGAAGGTAACAGACACCTCGTTGGTTTTTGCCTTATCCCAGTGATTGGATGTGGAAACCACCTTGCTATCAGCAGCATCAAATGGTTTGCTTTCTGGGAATGCTGTGAGTGAAAAGTGCAAATCATTTGAAAAATGCAAATAATGACCATTAGCAGAGTGCAATTATGGTGGCATTTTGATAGAAAACAAATACAGAAACTAAATATCTATGTGTTGTCATTTTTGGGAATGCCTTTTATGACTTTTGATGCCCGTTTTATACCTGGGATGGCAGTGCGAGGTATGAGAGGGATGATGGGTGATATTGCTCTCTCGGTCTCCTCCTCTTTGGGCTCACGTAAGTGAGGGAAGCGTGGTGTTGCCTCTCCTAGATTACTCTCAGGAGATGATGCTGGGATAATGCTTTCTGGTGCATCCTCGTCATCGCTTTCCATCCTGTCAAAAAAGAATTTCCCTATTTAAAATTCATTCAAAGGAAACTGGTTTCTTCATTTTGAGGGTGTATTTAAATACAGTTTTTCCATTGTACCTGATGTCCTCATTTTGGTTGTGAGGTGGGGTGGGAAGAGCTGCAAGAATGTCTACACTCTTAACCTCCTGTGACACAGAATCTAAAGAGAGAGGCAGAGTGTTAAAACCTAAACCCTCGTCTATGTATAAATTTTAAACTAATATAAATGGTGTAGTAATAGTTATTCGTAGTAAATACTGACCCATTGGCTCCTCTGCAGGCTCAGTCTCTTTCTGACCCTCAGACAGCTCCTCCCCAGTGGTCACTCCATTTGGCAGCTTGTGCTGCACTGATGGTGGAGGCGTGGGGGGCAGGGAGGATGGAGGTGTTGGTGGGTTACTGAGGTTACTCTGCGAAGGCACAAACATTGTGGGTTTTAAAAATTTACAGTAATTTAACAGGCATCAATGGAAAATGTATATTGTCACAGGGTGCAACAGTCAAAATGAACACAACAAAACAGTCATACCTTAGTGAGCAGCTGAGAATAGTAGTCTGGGATATTGTCAAGTACTGCATTTCCAAACGAACCCTTCAGCTGAGCTTTCCCATTGGCTGGGCTGCTTCCAAAAGGAGCAAACAAGTCCAGACTGGCAGTAATGGATGGCTCCATCAGGGGCAACAGCGACAGACCCTAAAGTGTACATGTTAATTGGAGTAAGTGATAAGCCCTTTACTTGTTAAAACATTTAAGGCAATATTTTTTTTCACTTTACCTGTTTGAGCTGTTTTATCAGGGCCTCAGCGCTTTTTCCAACTTCTTCCTTCTTATTCTTTTTTCGTGCATTCGGTCCTCCAGGTGCCTTATTCGTACGCTTTGGTTTTGGTACAGGTGGTCTTTTTGTTATGGACTGTAAATCCTAAAACAATGAAATCAACTGAGTTTTTTTTTCCCAACTGCAGCGCAGTGAGAGCTTGTAACTATATTTCACAAAAAAAACTTACCTCCATATTACGTGGGGTCCCTTGGAGTTTTTGTTCTAGCAAAGCTAATTTGTTGTTTATGTGACCATTAATTTCATTGTGGATGCCTTCAGATGGCCTCTGAGCACCAAGCTGAAGGTTCTTAGTTCTCAAGAGTTTTTGTAGAAGTTGCTGTCCAGTCTCAGATCGAGTGCCTTGAGCTCCAGGGTCTCCTGCCACATTTCCTGAATTAAAAAAGCTAGTGTTGTGCCCAGAAGTAACCATCTCTCCTGTTGCTTCTCGCTTTATAGCTCCAGGCTGAGCCTCTCCCTCAGAATCACACTGGACCTCTCGGGGTTCCTGTTTGATATTTTGTAGGGTCATCTGGCACAGATTACCCTCTCTAGGTCCATGCTGTGCCTTTGGAGCAGCATTTTCTCTAACTTGATGGAGTTGTTGCTGAACATTTCCACCTTTCTGTGGCCCATTGGGAAT
Organism: Fowleria isostigma; assembly: GCA_029814645.1. Taxonomy (NCBI): domain Eukaryota; kingdom Metazoa; phylum Chordata; class Actinopteri; order Kurtiformes; family Apogonidae; genus Fowleria; species Fowleria isostigma. Next base: position 22,316,357 of record JAPTGZ010000026.1, on the reverse strand, counting down.
ACCTGAAGCCATCTGAGAAGGGTCAGCACCTGTAGTCTGAGTTTCTACTTTCAAACTTGGGCAATCTAGTGGACTCTTGGCCCCAGGTGACCTGAGTGGAGATGCCTTGACTTGGCTGTATGGACTCCCCCGTCCATGCCTGTCCGCTATAGATGGTGAAGAAACGTGTGATGAATGAGGTGAAGCTGGGTGTGCTGGACTCATACCAAAGGGACCTCTGGGAGAATATGCATGGGATGGAGATCCCTGCACACGAGCAGCTGCCATTAGGGCTTGCTGTTGATTCTGACCTGGGGTGGGTGGACGCATTCCCATAACTTGGTGCCGTTGTGGATCTCCAGGAGAGTTGGCCAGTGGCTGCCGCGGAGATGTTGGCCTTAGCATGCGGCTCTGATCCATAGGGGAAGGTGGTACTGGAACCTGACTTCTCATAGTCTGCTGCTGCTGTATCATTTCCCCCATCTGTGCTAGTTGTTGCCCTGGGACTGTCATTCCCTGTTGTATCTGTGGACCAACACCAGGCTGCTGGCCCAACATGCTAGCCTGTTGCTGAGTACCAATTGCTGTGGGCTTCCCCATGGACCCAAAATGCATCTGTTGACCCTCCATCCCTGGCATGTGCGGCCCAACCTGTGGTACCTGTCCTGGTGGCATGTGGGGCCTCAGCTGACTTTGTTGGCCTTGATTCATTGACATCCGCAGCATTTGTCCCTGTTGGAGCTGCCTCTGGGCAATCATGGCCTGGATGTGCTGTATCTGTTGGTTTGGGGGAAGATTGCGCAGCTGTGGGTTCTGGGCAATAATAGCCTGGATATTGATAGGGGTGCGGATCTGTCCAGGTACAAGCCCAGGTCTCTGTACCATCATCCCCTGTTGCTGAGCTCTCATCATTCCCATCATGGCCTGCTGTTTTTGTTGCTGTGCCATAAGGGCTTGCTGTTGAGGACTATGGCCCATTATAACCTGTGGCTGGCCAGGATTTTTCTGGACTGTGATCTGCTGCTGGATGCTGGGATCCTGTGGCTGCTGTATGGCATTTTGTTGTTGCTGTTGTTGAGCTAAGAAATCACCCTGTTTTCCCTCCTCTTTTATTTGCATCCCTCCAGGCTTTTCAGCAGTGAGAGACCCTTGCCGCTGGAGAGCAAGCTGTGGATGTTGGTGCTGCTGCTGAAGCACACCAATTGGTTGGCTTCCAACTAGAGACGTTTGTTGCTCAGGGGCAGGCTGGAGGTTTGGTTGCTGTGCCATATAAACTTGGTTCTGATGCTGCTGTTGCTGCTGTAAATGCTGTCTTCCTAAGTCACTCTGATTATCATTTGAAGGCCCTAGTTGAGATAACTGATTTGGAGTTGAAGGTCCGCTCTGCTGTGGGGGGGTTCTTGAATCAGGGCTGAGAATTCCACCTTCTTTGGAACCTGGGGTTTGGCCATCTGTAGCTCCTTGGGACTGGGGTGTAATGCTTCCTGCTGAAGGAGAAGAGCCCATTTGTGGAGTGGTAGGTTGGGAGAGCACTCCTTGCTCTTGGCTTGATTGACTCATGAGTTGTGGTTGTCTTTGCTGTGCCATTTGCTGCTGTTGCTGCTGAAGGTGTGCCAAATTCTTTGCAACATTCTGCTGTTGCTGAGATGCAAGCATACGCTGGGCCAGAATGTTTTGTTGTTGTGGAGTTAAAGGTGCTTGACCCCTAAGGCCAGGATGACCTGGAGACCCAACCATTCCCTGCTGTCCCATCATCATCTGAGGCCTCTGTTGCTGTGTGACAGGCTGGTTCCCCATAATCCCTGTTTGAGCTGCCATCATGGCTTGAGCATGGTTAATTGGCTGGCCTCCTAATGGGTTCTGTGATGTTTGAGTCACCGACTGGCCTCCAACCATTCCTTGTTGAAGTTGAACCATGTTTTGCTGATTTGCCTGGTTAGCCAGAACGGCCTGTTGAGGGTTTGGTTGTTGCTGGGCCATATGTGGCCCTATCATACCAGATTGTGGCTGAGCCATTAAACCAGGCTGTTGACTTGGATGCGGCATTGGCTGTTGACCCATTATCACCTGATGCTGTTGCTGCTGAAGTTTTGCCATCTGCATTCTGTGTTGAAGCTGTCTTTCCTGCAATAGCCTGGGGTCTGTACCTTGCATTCCAGGACCCTGTGGAAAGAATCCTGCAGGAGCCCCAGGAGGTCCCGGGGGTCTAACAGCTCCTGGTCCCAGTGCTCCAGGAATTTGAGGTTGGGCTCCTCCAATGAATGGCTGTCCTTGTGGCATCCTGACATGCATTCCACCCTGGGGCACCATGCCAGGGTGCTGCCCCATTACAGGTGCTCCCTGTTGACCCATCATCATCTGACCAGGCATCTTGGGAAACATGTGAGGTGGAGGACCCTGAGCAGAATGCCCTGGGGTGAGAAGGCCTGAGCCCTGCTGATGCTGCTGCTGCTTGCTTCTGTATTCTGCAATAAGATTTGTATGCTCCTTCTGTTGCTTGCGAACCTATGACAGAAAAATTGACCAAAAAAACCCCAAAGTATTTAGATGGGTGCTAAATTCCTGTATAAATAGATAATAATGTCGAATGTGGTTACTGTGAAAATTTTGCTATTCTCAGTATTAGTCTGTAAATATTACACACCTGGTCAAGCTGTTTCTGTATTTTGCTCTGTTCCTCTGTGACCAACTTCAATTTCTCAGCATCTGCTTCAGCAAATTCCCTGCCAGCTTTCTTGGCAGTCCGTTGCTTTGCACAGAGTGCTTTTCGGGATTTGCGGTGAACTCCAATTTGTTCTTCTAAAAATTTCAATTGCATTTGGAGTAGCTGTTGAGTATGAAGTAGCCATTCTTCATATTGGTGTTGTTCTGCATCATCTGTTTTAGAAGACAGATAAATAAAAAATACTTTACTATTTCAGAGAAATTTGGGCATTTATTGGATTACATGACTTTAAAATGTAAAGGAATAGTGACCTAATAACAACAATAATATATCATCATGACTATAATGTCATGATTGCAACTCAATTATTTCAAGACAAAAGGCAGCAATGGCGGTACATACTGATGATTCCTTGCACAAACTGGGGAGGATTGGGTCTTGTCTGAGTCGGATCACTTGGTTCACCCTCCTAAAGACAAAAAGTGATAAATTATAATCTTCTAAATAATAATACACCATTATAAACACCATTTCTGAAAACGATGAAAGCTTACCTTTGGTGGTCCTGATGCAAGCTGTCCTGGATCTGTGCCAGGTGCAGATGCCAGCCTTTGAGCAAGAAGAGAAACCTGTTGCCTGAAAGTGAAGTAAATTCTTAGTAAGTGAAGACATGTAGTTTAAAAGAAAAAAGACATACAAATAAAATCTACAGTGCTAGTGGCAGAAGAACTGGATTTTTTTAATATACATATCTAAGCAGATCTAACTGTGGCACAACTGCAAAGCAGATGAAGCATTGTGGAGGAGAGATGGGAAGAAATATTTCTGCTGTATACACTTGTCAATTTTTTTTCTGAATCTTTCATGGTTTAGCATTATGATATTCCAGTTAAAATTTGATTGTTTTATAGCTCCCATTAGTGTTGTTTTGAGAAGGGTTTTTAAATTTCACTGAAACAGAACAAAAGTGAAAGGTGTGAATTACAGAAAAGGAGAACATATGTAATGCTCACTAAAAAGGAACATAGGTTAAAAAGAAGCACAATGGTGTCCACTTTTATAATGTTTTACAAAGAATGCTAAATTAATGCTCCAATATCTGCCATCACCAGAATCCACCATAAACAAGACATAATGCAGGTTTTTGATGAGGGCACCAAGAATACTTAGAAAAGCAGATATTCTAATAAATGAATCATAAAATTATAATATTTAGGATATATGGATCTTTGATGTGATGATTACAATATGTTTTAATGAATATAAAAACAAAAACAAATGCAGCATAAACTACTGTGTAAAACATTTCCACAGTAAAGTACCTGTTGATTCCTGGGGGCACACCCATCGGGTCCTGTGCCAATACTCTTTTGATGCCTTTGAGTGCCACCATCTTTGCCTTAGCAATTGGATCCATGATGTCATCAGTAACAAATTTATCCAAATCTGTAATTACAAAAGAATTGTTTCAATTACACAACAACAACGCTGTCATTTCTACATCATTGTCATTTGGCAGACCATGGTTACCTTTATCTGGAAAGAAATTGTTGGCCAGAGGTGGTTGTTTAATAACTGGTTGTTGTTGCTGTTGTTGTTGTTGTTGTTGTTGTTGTTGTTGCTGCTGCTGCTGCTGTTGTTGTTGTTGCTGCTGTGGATGACTAAGGGCTGTATGGATCCCTCCAGGCTGGCCCATCCTCATCATGCCCTGCTGTTGTGACATATTCATGTGACCAGGAGGTGCCATTCCAGGTCCCATAAGCCTTTGCTGCTGCAAAAGGTTTGGTGCACGTGGAACCACCCCTGGCTGAGTCATCATTCCCTGGGGTGGTGGACGATGGTGCTGTGGCAATATTATCTGCCCAGAAACCTGTGGATTTGGTTGTTGACCTGGGAGGCCGGAAAAATGGGGTGCCATGCCTCCTTGGTGGAGGGAACTTAGCTGTTGCTGCTGTTGTTGCTTCTGGAGTTCTTTCTTTTCATGCTCAAGCAGATCTTGTATTAGAAGAGGCAATTCACCATCTAAAGAGCTTTCTACCTTTGCCAAATCCACTGCAGGAGAGTGCTGTTCACCTACATCAGGAAGTCCCAATGGATCATCGGCAATACCTGGATGTGGAGCAGCTGGAGGAAAAGGCAACTGATCAACTTGACCTGGCAAGGGATATGGAAGCCCCCCTAATCGAACAGAACTAAGCGAAGCCGACTGGCTCTCTGGTTGTGCAGGTTTGGCTGATGGTGTGGTGCCACCAAGAAGCATGGACACAGCCTCTCCCATTTCATCTTTTACAGCTGCCTGCCCTGACTGCAGTTGTGGTACCAGGCCTCTGTCTTCTACTTTGACTCGTGAAGCATCAGTAGTCTCTGTGGTTGATGGCAGCTGGCTGGTGGAGACACCTGCCTTTGCAGGTTTGTGCCCTGGCTCTTGCTTGGGTTTATCCTCCATTTTAACCTGCCCAGAGCCAGAGGAAGAAGATGGCACCTCACTCTCTGCTTCCACCAATCGTAGCTGGTCTGAGAAGACATCTTTTGGGTCTCCTTGGTCCAATTCAGGGTCAGTGTAAGCCAACAAATCAAATTCGTCACTGTTAAGCAGGTCATCCAGATGCGGATCATTGGTCTCAAGGTTGTCCAGATTGCCTAAGTCATCATCTCCTTTGTCAGGATCCAGGTCTAGAGCTAAATCGTCCTCATCTTCCACACCCCCATCCCCTGGAGCATCCCCTAGACCTTCAAGATCAGGCTCTGGAAGTTCCTCACTGCTGTGTGTTGTTGCAGGTCGAGACTCTGTGACCAAGCTGGGCTGTGGAAGCTGATGCTGATCAGTGCTTTGAGCGTTAGGAACAGGAGGAGGTGCTTGGGGCTGCAGTTGAGGCTGCTGTGCTACAGGACCTGTAGACTGTTGAGGCATTAAAACTGACAGCCCACCTTGCTGTAACCCCAGCTGTGAGTCACGCCTCTCTGTTTGAATGGTGCCAGTTTGAGCTATGGGATGCTGCTGAACATAAGGTGCAACCATATCTTGTTGGGGAACAAAAAGGCGTGGTCTGACCTGAGGCCCACGAGGCATAAAGTGGGGTCTCAAGGGTATTCTCTGTGAATTGTGTCTTAGTTCAATGAACTGCGGTGGGGGACCTTGACCAATAGGCTGCATGTTTTCCCCTGGTAGCATGGTGTGAGGGCTGTTTATATTTTCCATACCCTGGATGTTAACTGCAGGGTTGGCATTATGTCTTATGCCCACAGCCTCCATACCAGGTTGTGGGAACCTCTGTGGACTGGCACCCTGTCCCTGCCACTGAGGTGGGAATGGTGGACGAGCAAACATTCCCTGTGGTTTGGTAGGTCCTGGAGGCCTAAGAAGAAGAAAGAACAAGAAGAAAATAAGTCAATCCATGTTTATAGTAAAGACATCAACATTAATAACATTTCTGGATATATGAATATGCTCTATGTGGTGATAATTTGAGTTTGGTTTCTTGGTCAAATTTCATTAAGAGCTGTAATTCACCATTTTCAGTAGACAAAAATTAGAAAAGGCAGCTCTTGTTATTTCCTGTTTTTATCATGGAAAGAGAAGTATTAAAAATCATAAAACCACACGATTCATTTTACAATCTTCTTACACTGAGAATTTTATTCTATTTAAAAGTGCCAACCTTAGTGAACTAGGATCCATGATGGCAGGAGTTCCTGTCGGTGGTGGGCGAATAAGCTTATCTTCCATACCAGCAGCAGCCATGGGCATCTTTCCTACCATTGAGGCCTGTGCTCCAGCAGATGTACCAGCAACAATGCGCTCCTAAAAAATATAATAACAAAACTGTAAACATATCATTTCTCCTATTTATATTTGCTCACACAAGTCCAAAGACAGCCCTGTGTGACTCTATATGTTATTCAAATTGATGAATGTGTAGGGTTTGAGGGGCAGTGTTCAGCACACAAACCTGTGGATAAGGAGGTGGTGCTCTGTTGGCTTTGTCTTGCTGAAAGGCTCCCATCTCTCCACCAGACCAGCCTGGAGATGCACTGCCAGAGGCAGCTGCAGCTGCCTCCTTTTCTTGTCTAATGGAGTTTCTCTGCATTTGTTGTCTGATCAAGAATTCCCTTAATCTCTGGCGCTAATTAAAAAAAAAGCAAACAAATATTAGTTCCCACACTTTGGGACACATAATCGTTATGTATTAATTTTCATTCTGATACCTGTCTGTGCTTCTCCAACTCTGAAGGGCTTAAGCCTACCAGCGCAGGGTCCTGCACTGTGGAAATATCAGGTATCTCTTGGGAGCCTGGCAAGGCTGGTTGATGAGGTGCGTCTGGCGGGCGGACAGCTGGTGTGTCTTGAGATCCAGAAGGAGGTGGTGCCCTGTCTGCCCCAATATTTTGCTGAGTCTGTGGTTGTTGTAGCTGACCCTGGACCATCTGAGTCTGCTGTTGAGTTATTTGATATCCTCCAGTACTAGGGCTACGACCAAAAGGAAGAGGTGCTGACGGTTTACCAGAGAGAGGATCTCCTAAATTATTGTTGCTAGGATGGGTTGGAGGTGGCTGATGGGGATGAGGTGAGCCTTTGTAGGCTGCAGCTCCCTCTGCTCCAACAGAGCTGGAACGTGGAGGTTTGTGAACATTAGTAAAAGGATCTCTAGACTGTGGTCTTGAAGGTGGCTGAGAGCTGAGGTCTGGGGACTGGAATCGTGGGGTAGCAGGAGACTGGACAGAAAAACCATCATTTGAGAGGCCACCAGGAGTGTGCGGAGACTGAGAGCTGCCCTGGGACTGTGGGCTGGAGGGCACTCTTGAGCATGGCTCTTGTTGAGCTGCAGAATTTCTCTGATTCCCTAGAGAACAGCTATCTCCTGACTGCGGTCTGGGAGTAGGTGGCTGCTGACTGTGGCCATCAGAGAAAGGATTGGAGGGAGACTGTCTGTAGGATTCAGAGGGGTGGCTTGGGGAAGCTCCAGGTTGAAGTGGCCCACCCTCTCCTTGGTGCATTCGTGGCGTCATAGGTGCCTTGAATAAACCATCTCCAGGCTCAAGCATACCAGCAGGGGAGCTCACAGCTGGGTCAGGTCTTACAGCTGTAGAGGAGCGGGGGGAAGGTGCACTCATATCAGCCCTGAACTGTCCTGTGCTTGCAGGTGAAGAAGCCACTGCAGAGGGTGATGGGGATGAACCATATTCTGGACGTCCCATCCCTTGCTGGGTTCTGAAAGGATCTCCAAAGTGGGCATTATGGGATGGGGAGAAAATGGGTGACTCCCCAAGCCCAGCACCTCTCGAATGAGGACTTTCTGGAGGTCCTAGAGACTCCTGAGAACCTTGTTGAGATTGCGGTAAATGACCCTGTTGCTGCTGCAGTTGAGATCTGAAGTAGGGGTCAACCTGCTGAGCCCGTCTTGGGGTTCCAGGAGTTCCTGGTTGCATGTCAAAGGGGCCAAGACTGGCTGGCCGTCCCTGAGCAGGACCCAGTGGGCCGGAAGTGGAAAAACCTGAGGAAGGGGCCTGTAAAGGACTGGCCCCTGCATGAGAAAAAGGTGTTGTTGGGTGAGAATGAGAATGGGGTGACTGAGGAGGAAACTTGGCTAAGGGATCTGTCCGAATTTCTGCAGACCCTGGGGTCTTTACAGGTCCATCTGAGAAAAAGACAGAGGATGATCCTGAATCCGGGGGGAAGGGAAACGGGCTTTCAGCTGAGCTGGGCTGGGATGAAATGGATGCAGAACCTGAAGGTGGAGGGATCTGGAGGTGTAAACTGGGCCGTTCTCCCTTTACACGCACTGGCTCCGTCTTGACTGGCCTGCACACCTGACTTTCTGCCTGCTGTGTGAAGGGGGAGTGCAAAGGACACATGAAAATTCTGCACAAAGACTAGTATTTCATGTTTTGTTAACCTTGATCATACAAAATGATGCAGATATTTAAACTCACCTTCTGTGCCTTATTGATCCTCTGAGCTGCTCGGTTATCTTTGGCCTTTTGCTAAAGGACAACAAATATTAGGTTAAACATTCTAAGGCTTTACAAATTTATATTTTTCTGCAGTGTAAACAACATCATACAATCAGATGATGGAACCTTTATGATTCATTACAGACATTTTAATTAAAATCATTGCCATACGCACAGCACTAACATTCAATATGAATGTTGACAAAAACTTATTTGGTCATTTATATTCTGGGGCTTTCTGTATAAAATGGGTGATACCAGAAATGCTACAAGGCAGTAAATTACAAGATTTGGCTCACTACCTAAACAAATGGATGTATTACAGCTGGAAAAGAATCATTGTATTACAACAGAATATAAAAAAATATTTGAGGATATTAGATGCCCATTTCTAATCACTGCCAATAGTATTTATCCAAAATAAACAACATACCAGATAAGGAACCTTGTCAGCAGCAGACACCTTTCTCCAAATCTTCATAATCTGCTTACAGCGACTAGCCCAGTCTGTGACAGAAAAATATTTATCAGCTGTTGCATCTGACTGTGCTATAAAGACAGACTTTAAAAAGAATGGGTAATTTATAATAATTTCTACCCTTGGCCATGCCTAGGGCATGCCAGGGTATTGTCAGTTCGTTGTCTGTCCATGTTCAAAAACTTTGGCATGCAGTGATAAGTCAGGCCACTAGGGGCAGTCCACTGCAGTCAGCTGGAGTCGACCGTGTACACTAGACGGTCGGGGTGTAACGATGCACATACTCGGGCTGCACTCAAGGCCGAGGGTTTTCAAGTGTGCGCACAAAACACACATTATGTTTTACGAATAACTGCCATACTTGTACATTACTGCATACTCACCTGGGTAGTCCTGTTTAAGAGAGGGAAAGTTGGTGTTGGCATAGAGCACAGGGGAAATGGTTGAAAGTTCTCCCAGTTCCTCATCTTTCTCCCAGCGCTGGAGACTACGCTGGTTGTAGGACAGCCCATCACCCTCTGCCTCAGTTGGAGTTGGTGGGGATGAGGGAGTTGCTGGGGTAGAAGGAGTGGCCCATGGGCTCTCATCTCCCCCATCTGGACTGAACAATCCTCCTCGGTCACTGAATAGGACAAGAGTAATGTATCACGTAAAAAATAGACCTCAAATGCGTCCACAACAGCAAGAACCATGACTGTAGAAATTCTAGTGGCACAATAAGGAACAACTGTGCTATGAAATTAAAAGTAAAATCAATAAGATGTTCACATTCAATATGGCCACTATGTTAATTTAACAAGTATAATGCATAAGGAATATCTTCACAGACTTTAGTTGCAATCCACCAGAGCTCATTAAAATATTTCTGTATGCCAGTTTTAGTGTTATATTGTTAACTTCTTGTTTTTTGTGTAACAAAGTTAGCAGAGCTACAGACTATTACTAGTCCTACCGCATGTCGAAGAATGGTGACTGAGAAAGGCCAGGAAAGGCATCCATCATTCCAGCTGAAGGCAGAGACCCTGCAAGAGTTTTACAAAAAATTTGTTCCACAGTAAGCCAACCCCCTTCAGTAAAGTTCTGTTATAAAGATGATCTGTTGAAGTTGTCCTTTACACACCTGAGAGGAGAGCTCTCTGTGGCAAAGTGCTACGGTTGAGTTCTCCCTTACTGCCCTCCAAGATGGGCTTCATACCCCCCAAAGAAGAGCCTTCTGACACTCCCAGAACCTTTCTGAAGAACTGCTCAGAGTCCTGACTTTCCACCCCTTGAGGAAGACCTGTATGTAGGATGCAAAGTCAGTACCAGGCATCACAAATATTTGCTTCTTCAAAACTACATTATGCTCCCAAAACAATACCTTCACTTTTTTCTGCATCAGAGTCCTGAGGATCAATTGATGTCTGTTCCTTCAGTGATGAGGATGGTGCAGAATCACCTACACAAAACATTTGGTATTATTTTTTTATTTGCTAGTAAACCTATGATTACATAAGGTTAGAACAATTAACTAGTCACATCAGTCAACAAACACTTACCTGCACCTTCTCCCTGAGCCTGGGGCGCCTCACCCCCTTCTTGCTTGAGAGGCAAATTATCCCCCACCACACGATCCTTGGTCTCAGCTAGTGAGAGAAGCACAAAGGACATATAATTTACATTAACCTTTTGAACAATTACAAATAACTTGCTGAGTTTTAATGTCACAAGTGAAGTCAGTGTTCTTACTCTCTGGGACAGCACTATTGACACTCGACGTAGGTGGAACTGAAGGTCGGACGAGGCTTGTGCCAGGCCTCTGTCCTGGTGATGTCATTACAGCTTTTTTACTCAAGTCTATCAGACTCTTCCCGAAGAACGCCTCCTGCAATAAATCACAGGAAATGACGATATTGAATTATTCTTAGTTTTTAACCACATTTTTCAAACTCATCTTAAATACATGACATAAAGAAACTACAGACCTGGAGATACGTTGGAAACATATCCTCCAATTTGCTTTTCTTCCGACCCCGACGTTTCTTGGCCTGCTCCTCACCCTCTGCTGGTTTGGGATCCATAATGTTATCTGTGTCAGGGTGGGGTCCTGCTCAAAATTTTAGTATCCACATTAGAATATATTTTCCATTGGATACAAATCAGGCTGATAAAGTAAAAAAATACCTAAAGTTTAAATTAAACATTAGGAGACTAAAATAAAATACAAATATATATATTTTTATATATATCCAGTATATGTCAGAATATCTGCTATGCTCTATCTTTATGTAACAAGGGCAGTAAAAGAACCAACAGGAAACAAACAAATACAGATGGTCTTAAAACAGTTTAGAAACATGTACACTCTGGGGGAATCCCTGATGGAGTTATACCACAATAACATTTCAGTATTTGAAAAAAGTTTTTGCAAAAGCCTACAGCTCACCGTCCTCAATGGTCCTCTCTATTGGCTGCCCATCTAAAGTCGTCTCACCAGCCAACTGGGCAAAAAATTCTTTCTTCATTCGTGTGTGGCACTTCCTCTGTCTCACCATGAAGCCTCCAATTCCTAGTATATTTACAGAACACACATTTAGTAGATGTGCAAAAAATTGGTGTGGATGAAGAGACTCATTTTGTGAGCCTACCAGGCCTGTAGGGTTTCCGCTTTCTTTTTTTGCTGTCATCTGTCTCTTCTGCGCCCCCTTTCAAACCGTCGCAGTCTGCCATGCCTTCAGCACCTCCCTCTCTCTCAGGGCTTCCATGGTTCTCCAACTTGGTATCACACTCCATGGGTTCTCCTAAACATACACAGTAAACATCATATTTACACATTTGTTTTCACAGGAGAAATACTTAAAAATTCAAAACTTTAACCTGTTGAAAAAGCTTTAAGTGTACTTACCTTTTCCCTCCTCTCCATCTCCTTCACCGTCCCTCATGTCCATGGCATCAGAACCTCCTTCACAACACAAGGTGCCAAGACGGGAACGTCGCTGTCGTCTTTTATGCAGGGGAGACATGGAGATGCTTCGAAGCAATGACATACCTGACTCTGTCAGCCATACCCCCTCTAACCGGTAGAATTGGGGCTCTGTAATACATATTTACATATTATGAATATCTTATAATAAAACTATGACCACACATAATATGCATGTGATGAAAAATATTAACAAGCGATCTCCACTAACCTGGCTCTTTTATCTTTATTGAAGCCATGATGGCTGACTCTACTACTGTGAAGAAGGTGCAAAAAGCAAAACAAAATAATGTCATCAGCAAATACAGTCATGCTTTGTGTACTTACGCAACTGTATGAAGTATTCAGTTTTAAAATAGAACTGTTTTCCAACTTACCCACAGGTTTTGGAACATATGGGGTACAGGATGTGCATGCAAAACCTTCATCTGAAGCCTGTTCCACCTCATCCTCTGTGTACAGGCTCTCACAGACTGCATGCACCCATCTACACAGGCGCACAAAAACACATACTTTCATAACAAATCGCACTGCAAATCAAAGATGTTATGGAATAATTTATGATATGAAAAATATATTAAAAAATCTATTCCCCGCTAGTCTTCATTAGCTGTGGTCTGATGAATACCTCAGTTCCTAATGAGAAGCACCCACCGTTCGCAGTATTGGCACTGCAGCAGCAGCTCCTCCTCCATGAAGTTCTCTCTGCATACTGGGCAGGTGACGAGGCTGGCACAGGGGCCACAGTGGGTGTAGTTGTTCTGCCACTCACAGTGGAAACCCGGTGTGTTGGAACCACACTGCACACAGTAAACACACCTGCAAAGAAATTGTTAAAAATGAATATAAAATGACAGGTAAAAACTAAAATTGAAAACTCAATAAATGCCAAATTGAGAGATTTTTTTTTTTGCTACAAGGAAAAAAGTAGTGGGTTGGGCCTCTGAATTGCAAATACAGAGCTGATGCTGAGTTTTACATAATATGCAAATTTACATAGATTCATTTCCATTTGACCCCATTAAAAGTGACAAGACTGAACAAAGCATTGTATCTCTACACTTTCTTACCATTTGCACTTCCAACCACCCTTCGGTACTGTATGCAGAGGTGGATCCAAGCAGTAGGTGTGATAGCTTACGTCGCAGTCATCACACAGCAGCAAACGGGAGGGGTCCGAAGCCTTCCCACACACCTCACACACAATACATTCCAAACAACGCCATCCCTTACGTAGCATTGTTTTTGTGATCTATAGAAGAGATTAAGTTTAATCCAATTGGATTTACAACATAAGGTGAATTAAAAACACATAATAACATAATAAAACATTGTGCTTACTTTGCTGTTCACACAGTAAGGATGGTAACACTGGGAACACTGAGCACAAGCCAACAACTGTCCCTCCATGCCCTTTCCAAAGCTGCCACAGACAACACACATATCCTAAAAACAGATGAAAGAAACAAACAATTGAAACAAAGCATTTGTTTGTTACATTGAACATTGACATTTGCAGCTTTTGGCTGGGCAAACACTTGACAGAAAATGTCAGTCTAAAGCCATACCTGGAGCAGAACAAATTTATCAGTGTTAGAGAAAAGAACCACTGTATTCTGCATGGTGTCATCTTCCTCATCATCTTCCTCTTTATTTATTCCAGTGTCAGTGGTCATGCTCAGCTGCAGAAGACAACATTAAAAAGGTTTAAAAAAAAAACAAAAAAGAAAATCAGAAAAACAAATATTATGACAATAAGAGCACGTTAACAGGGCAAAGCAAATGGTCTAACTGCGAATGTGTAAATCACGGCTCACCAAAAAAGCATCAATACAAGAGGCCATGGCTTTAAGACGTGACCTCCCTCCTCGACCCCTCCCTGAACCACCACCTCGAGGTCGACGTTTCCCAGGGAAACTATTGCTTCGCCCCTAAAAGCCAAAGAAAAATAATATTTCAGTGTAAGTGTAGCTCTAACAGCACAATGACAGTTTCTATTATTTTTAACATGACAGAACCTCAACTGTTGAAGTTTGTTCAAAATTATCTCTTGCCTGTTTGACTCTTGAGCGGCCTGGGGATCCTCTGCGTTTTGCCTTCTCTCTATCGCTTTTGAAAGGTTCAAAGGGAAGTGAGTCATCAGTCTCAGTTTGAAGGTTATCTGTGTGTGAGTGGCCAGAAGGTACAAGGCCAAGCTCCATGGAGAGCTGAGGGTCTGGTTCTCCTGGAGAGCCCAGAAAACCACTGCTGCTCTCATCACCGTGGCTTATGTTGGACATTTCATCAAGCAGAAGTTCTCGCTTGACCTCGTGTAACTCCTGCTTTATGTCCTCATTCTGTCCATCTCCTTTCAATTGCTCATCATCATCTTCTTCGTCCTCGTCCTCAGAGTGAGGTAGTTGCCTTGCCTCCATATCCCCAGCAGAGAGGGCCTCTTCTGTGTCCACTGATGAAGTGATCCGAGAAAGAGGAGAGTGAGGATCCTGGTGTGAAGTTCCCTCCTGCTGATGAGCCACTGGAACAGTCCCTGTCTTCAATACAGAGGCAGCAGAAGCTGGTAACTTTGGTTCTGACACAGGTATGCTTCCACTCTTTAATAAGTCAGGGTTCTCTTGATCCACTGAAGGATCAACCTCCTGTTTCTCAACCTCCATATTTTCTGGGTCCTGCTGTGGCACCTCTATTGGTTCTTCTTTGATAGACTTTGTCTTTGCAGAAATATCCTGGGAAAGGGTGGTTTGTGTCATCTGGTTAACAACCTCAACTGGTCTTTTTTCATCAGCATCGAGACAAGAGGTCCCCTGTTCTGTTGGTGCACGCTCTACATTTGGGGTGAGCACAAGGAATGCATCGTTATTAGTTTTATCAAACAGAAATGTATCATTAGATGAGGCACATCATCTTGCAAATAATGAAGTACTGCTTTGTTTTCATTTTTAAGTACATGTATCTGAGTTTACCTGCAGGCTCCTCTGAAGTTAATTCTTCCATTACTACCTCTTCCACTGGTCTCTCCCCAATGTCTGTTGTCTCAACAACTGCAGTCTCCCCCCCTGAAGTCAAACACAGTAATTTTACAACAACACAAAGAATATGTAAGCAAAACATAATTTTCTACTAGCCTAATAAAACTCATCATGTGAACTGTGGTTTAGGTGCCGTTTACACGAGAACGCTTGCGGGTAAAAACGACAAAATATTTTATCGGAAGTGCCTTTCGTTTAGACGGTGACGTTTTTGGGGCCTGAAAACGCAAAAATCTGAAACCACCCTCCAAAGTGGAAAAGTTGAAAACGCTCCGCCGTAGCGTCTCCGTGTAAAC
>JAPTGZ010000026.1:22287096-22300899 GCA_029814645.1 Fowleria isostigma | reverse complement strand
CGGAATGCACGCAGATTTCCTCCTGAAAACGCTCGTCTAAACGCGGAATAATAAGTGAAGACGCGACGCGACTTTTGGGGCTTCTGTTAAGACCGTCTTTGTGTAAACGTAGCCTTAGATTGTATCCACATCCAACTTACCCAGCTCCATTGGTGTCTTTTTGTGCTCCGTGTCCTCAGCCTGCCCCATGTCTGATGTGCCTTTCTGGCATGGTGTCACATCTGGCAAGTCCGTCTGCTCTTCTGTCCCCGTGTCTGCATCTGTTTGGATTGTCGACTCCACCAAATCTACATGTCCTCCAGTCTCCTCAGATACCTCCCTGGTTTGTATCTCTGCTGAGTATGTTTGAGTGACGGGATGCTGTGGATCCTCTTTGCAAAGCAGGCAAATGCACTTGACCTCTGGTAGATCATGATGTAAAGCGCACTCACTATGGACCCATCTAAGAAAACATAGAGATTGTCAGGGTGCAACCTTTTTTTTTTTTTTTTTTTTAAATCCCTAATCTCATGCATACCAAGTGCCTCTGCTGAATGCATGTTTACTGAACTAACCTGTGGCACACACTGCAGCATTGCAGAGCAACAGATGGGTTGGCAGCTTTGCTGCAAACACCACATATAGAGCTGCGGTCCCGCTGGCAGCTTTCACACACAGTGTAGTTGTCAAACCACTGGGCTGATCCTGGTAAAACCAGTCCACGGACCCCACACTCAGTACAAACACGACACCTCTGGCAAAAGAGTTGATTGGAGGGATATATAAAATCAGTCGATCAAAGCACACATGCACAGCTTACAAAAACACTTTAAAAAAAAAAGATTAGGCTTTAAAATTGCTACTAAAGCAACTTACTTTCACAGAATAAGAGTACGCTATTTGTATAGGTACAATTTAAAAAGGTGGCTTACTCTGCATTTCCATGGGTCAGAGGGCAGCGAATCCATGGCTGGCTGAAGACAGAAGGTGTGGTAACCCTTATCACAGGCATCACATACCAACATCTTGGAGTCTTCTCCTGGTTGTCTAGAGAAAATAATGAACCAAGGTCTGAACTTGTTAAAACATTGAATAGAGAAAAGACATGTCTCTCATAAAAGGAAAATTGAGGCTTCATTGGGTTAGGACAAAGCATTAACCACTTCATCTAAACCATTTATATACAGTACACTAAGTCACAGGGGGAACTCACCTGCAAGTCTGGCACACTTTACACTCAGGGCATTGCCATCCTGCACGCTGGATGGGTGTGGCACCAATTTCCAGACAGGCAGCATGATAATGTAGGCCACAACCCGTACAGAACAGTAAGTCTGTAAGCTCCCCTGCAGAGTCACACACTGCACACCAAGACTCTTCACCAGCTATAAAATAAGAGAAAATGACACAGCTTTAATGTAGCTCTCTCTATATGTGATTTGGAGTCAATATGAGGAATAAACATGGAGATTTTGTACATATTTCTGAACCGTGTGTGGTTGAGATAATTATCATAACATTCTACAATTAACCTTTTCTTAATTATCCATTATGTGTGCACAAACCTCACACATTTTTAAGACGATGTGTGGATATCTTACCAAGCTCCTCTGCCTTGTCTATGTGCTCTGGACAGAGAAGGGCCAACTGCTTCATGGACTGGAAGGATCCACTTGCTGCAGAGCAGGGGAAGTGATAGAACCGTGAGCAGCCCTCAGCATGGCATCGAATGGTTGCACCCAGCCTTTTGCAGTATTCGCAAAGCTGAAACAAAACAAAAGTGACTGAGATTTGCAAGGCACGTCTTTAATTTTCACATTTTTACTTAACTTTATTACCACATCTAAGGAAATAGCACACTTACCCGCTGTGTCCCTGAGATAACGGCCTTATCCACATTCTCCAGCTCTTCGTTGTCCATGTGTTTAACTCCTTCTGACCACACTGCACACCAGTGATGGACCCAGCAATCCCCTGAGTATTATTAAGTCCAGAACAACATAAAAAACAAGTAAAAGAAATTATTCAATACTCTCAGTCAAGTAGCTAGACTTGAGAATATGATGTATTTAAACAATGTGTACTTGACTGTGCAGTGATAAAATACAATACAAATCCAAGTTCTACCTGAGTCATCAAAGAGTGCTGCAAGACAGGAGGAGTCAGAAAATCCAATGGAAGACAGGTCATCATTCCCGGGTTGTGGCAGTGGGGAAGCTGATGGCTTGAGGGTCGGCCGATCAGAAGATGGCCCAAAGTGTCTCAGTTCCCGCTGTCCATGCAGGCTGCGCTCCACACAGTTACAGAGTGCACAGGCTCGAACACTCTCTCTGAAAATACACAAAATTACTTGGACCAACGTTTGTAAAGAAAAACCTCAGAAGCCTTTGGGATCAGAATGAAGATTCTTACATAGATGTGCTGCCAGAGGTGGTGGTCGCATCCTCAGCTGCAGGAAGCACTCTGGACTCCTCCTTCTCAGAAGAGACAAGCTGCTTTACAGGGGCATTGTCATCAGCTAAAAAACGAAGAAAGAGAGTTCAATACTAAAAGACGAAAAGATATCACAGAGCTTAATTTTAATTTGGTTAAAAAATAAAAACATTTATTCTAGTTCCATCTGGTATACAGTTTTCCCTCAATTAACTTCCTACTGTATATTACTGCAAGGATAGAAATATTAAGATTTGTTAGATATTC
Source organism: Fowleria isostigma (assembly GCA_029814645.1). Classification (NCBI taxonomy): domain Eukaryota; kingdom Metazoa; phylum Chordata; class Actinopteri; order Kurtiformes; family Apogonidae; genus Fowleria; species Fowleria isostigma. Next base: position 22,298,220 of record JAPTGZ010000026.1, on the reverse strand, counting down.
TCAACAATGTAATAATGTACTTTCCACATTAAATTTAAGAAAATTACAGCCTTAACGGAATAATTCACAGTATGCTTGTACAAAATATACTCTAGAATTGGGTTGGAACATTGGGAAACAACAAATTACCTGTTGGTTCGGAGTCATTCTCGTCGCAGTTTGATTTCTGCTCGTCCATCCCCTGTACTGATTTTGACCTCCTTGACAGAGATCTGAAATTTAAAAACATTACTAAAATCAGGGCTGAGCCAATTGATGTGAAACTGAACTGCCTGAAAAATATCTGGACACTTGATAAAATTACACAAGCTTTGACATTAACCTTACATCTGCTCAACTACAAAAAATAGGCTGACTGAATCAGGTCTGATGTCAATGTGGAAAAATACTACATGCACTGGTGGTCTGAAATGCAGACATGTACAATGTTCATTAGTCAAACACGTCCATTAACATCACAAAGATGCTTCTCCTTTCGCCACACCACAGAGCACATTGCCCTTCTTGCCAATTCAGAACCCGTTTCAAATAGAGGATTCACATTTTACAACACGTCCGGTTACATGGAGCTGATACGGGCTCGCTTTGGCCGGGTTTCTTGCGTTAAGCTGACCAACGTTTGCACTCATGCACTCGAGCTTTCTCGTAAACTCATGAAAATAGCGAGACAGCAATCAAAAACCGTCGTAATAATTGAAGGATTTATTTACCCAGCAATGCATAATCCAAAATCGCTAAAACTACTGCGTGAAAAACGACTAAATGTGAAAAATAAAACGGGTTTTCCTGAAATAAAATAATCATAAAACGGAATACACAAAGAAAACAGAACTTCCGTATGTTGAACTTCCTGTTGCAGCAGTGGTGCTGTCGTGCAGAACCTTTGTATCCACATCATAGTTCCGCTGCGAGAATCACGCCATGACCAAAATACTGTATTACAAACAATGCCAGATCGGACGGGCCCACCATTTTTCATCTATAAATATAATAATAGGAAGTCATTTTGCGTGGCATATCGTTCAAAGGCCAACGATACATTTAAAGGGGCACTGGTCTGATTCCAAACACATAATACTACCCTGCATTTACTTATGATAGACGACTCCGATCCGACTCTGATCACTGTTTATTACTGTCTTTCTACAAAAAAACAAAACCACAGAAAAGCAAATAAATAACCACTGATTATGATGATGTGATGGTGGGCTCTTATGATCTAGGTGCGTGAAAATACTGTACAAGAGATAGGATTTAACCATTCTGATAGATCTCACTGCCTTCCGGTGTTTCATGATACAAATCAGAAATGTTGCCATCACATTTTGAGAGGCATCCTACAAGGCAGGGTTACCAAACATACTGAGAACACATTTGGTAATATTTCCTTTTTTTTTAATTCTCTCTGAGACTCTTAAAAGCGGATCTTGGTCTTAAGACGGCAGATTGTTTAATACACCGGACGGAAAATTACTACAGCTTAAGTCGAATATGATGGAAATCTATCCCTTTGCTCTACTAACAACTGCTATGGGAGAGCTTTGATTGGCGGTGTAAAGCTCCTCAAATAATCAAGCACGACATAAGCACTGTACCCCGACATAAACAGTGGTCGGTTATAAGTTAAATTCAGCTTGACAACTACATGAAAAGCTACAAACAGTAAGACGAAAATGACAATAAACAAGCTGATGCACCCAATTAATTTCTATGTGCAACGTTATGTCTTCGTAATTAACGCAAACGGCGGCAACAACACTGGACGCGCACACTGTTCCCGACAACTACCAAATGTGAAAGCCAAAAACTACACACAGCTACTGACCACATGCCACTTTAATCTAACAAGAGGGATTTGTATCAAAAATATAACTAGTTGGCATTCTCCTGAGTGAAAGTGATGACATGATGGCTAAGTTGACGTCTTTAATATCCAGGCCAGCTAAGTGAGCGATTAATGTGTTGCCATTATAAATTAAGTTTTAAGTTACCATACGGGTTTGTAATGTACATCCTCTACCAACAGCAGCTACAATTCACTGCAATGCCAAAGAAAAAGCTATCAAGATGTTAGACTACGATAACTGCAAAGCTAAGCACTATTTCTCAATGTAAACATCGACTTCAAAGGGTTGGTTCTCATCCAGCAAATAGTCATGTCCATTTCACTGGCGACAACCTGCTACGGAAAAGCGACCGACCACCATCGGTGACGTAGCTGCAAAGTGTAATAAAGCCAAAGAGCAATGAAAATATATCTATTCTCATGCACAAGCATATACCCTCCTAAATCTGTCAGCTTGTCACTATAGAAAACGCTGCTCGGAGAACGCTAACGTAGAACATACATAACCTGATGTTAGCACCCAGGTACCATTGCTGGCTCTCCAGCAAGTAGACGCCCCCATCTGAGAGAAGCTAACGGCTACATGTTACCGATAGCCGAGCTAACATTACCCGGTCTAAGGTCAGGGTTGGTGTGTCTCTAGGTATGTCGGTTGGTAGAAGTTCAAAAAAGTGAAAATTGAAGCTGCTCACCTCACACAAACAATGTTGTCTCTTCATACATCAGCAAAATCCAGACAGCCACACAGCTTCCCAAAACGCTGATGGTCGCTTCATTTTATGTACCGGACTAACGCTGCGGCTAGCCGGCTGGAGGGAGAGTGGGGGAAGTGCACGTCGGCGGAAGGCAGGCTGTGCGCTGGTGCTAGCTAGCTGCTCAACTAGATGGATAAATGCTATGGTTAGCTGGCTTACCAGCAACTACTGACCGAGTGGTGGTGTGTTATCGGGGAAATGTTAAGCACTAAGACCAGCCTTCTGCCACTCCATAAGAGGTTCCCAGTGTCATGCAGCGAATCCCAAACTACATTTCTGTCTGGCTCCGTACTTGTGGATTTAGTTTGAAGGCTAACATAAGCTAGCTCCTGCTCTGTTCTGGAATCTCGCTCGAGAGGTCGTTAAAGCTGCTGCAAGTTTGCATAAAATAGTGCATCCGATATTTACAGTCCGAAACTTTGTTAACACGCCAGTACGTGTATTTTTCTTTAGTTTTTAACCGACTGCACACACCCATCTACGTAAATTTGCATCTTAACTTCACATGGGTACCCTTGTGTGGGGTCACTAGCATCTCTTCACTTCGCTCAACTGCGTTGCGTCTGCTCAAGGCTGTTCCGCCAAGTCGCTAGCTGATGCTAACAGAGCTAGCTAAACAACAACTACGTCAAAATGAATCCATGCGAGCGAACGATCTGATATACTGTTTATTGCGAGAAACCAGTGTGTTTCGATTTATTTCATTAAGAGGAGTAATGGAGCGCTATGTGCGACGTTGCTTATTCAGCTCACATCAAAAGAGTAAACGTGAGGAGCGCCGATCAGTGAAATATGGTGGATACAGTATATGATATTAGGTCATTAGATTTTCGGATACAGGGAAGCCATTTTTCATTAGATTGTTATGATTGTAAAGGCTAAAACCACTTTGACATGCCTGCGAATTAATGCGTCGTCTGTACTCGCTGTGATATGCTTATGTACGATCAGGTTGTTTTTATTTGACGCTTAATTGTTTTGTAATTAGCATATAACGCTAACACATCAATCTTGTATCCAATTCTCTGTATTAATTTATCATTCTTCATCTCTACACTGTTCGCATTTGGCTGGAGTGATGGGGGATGGTTGAGAAATGCAATCGATGACTGGAATTTGTCATTTGAAACGAAACCAACACAAAAACAAAAGTCTGAGCAGGTTTACTGATATCAACCAAACAAATCAGTCAGATGGGTTTGTGTCCTGGGGATCAGTGTCCTCTGTGTTTTTGTCCATTTCCAAGGCTCTTATTGCATCTAGGCCAAACGTGTTCATTTATATTTAGCAATGTTGGAGCTGCAGTTCCTTAAATTAAAAAAAAAAAAAATCCCCCCCAAAAACATCAACCTATAACTAATTAATTATTTTATTAAAATGGCTGGCTTCTGTCTCCACCAGATAAATTAACTACACAGATCAGATTGTGTTTTTTGATGCCTTTCCCTTCTCTATAAGTAATAATTTATTCACACAATACAGTTTATGATGCCAATCACAGTGGGTAAATGCTTTTGATCCTGTGGGGGGCTGGGATTAGAGGAAGGCATTTTTTTTTTTTTTTTTATCAAGTGGATTCCTTGCTTATCACTGTGAGAAAAACACATCTGTCAGTGTAACCCAGCAAAGGCAAGGCAAAGATAGTTGCTCTGATGGCTTCTGGGTCATTTTGAGGTAACACTGTGATTTTTAAATCTTGTACAAATTAGACATTAATTTAAAAAAGCAAAATAAAATAAAAAAATCTCTGAATTAGGTAAAAGTATATATTTACTTATTTAGTGGATATTGTGGTGCTATCCATGACCCTAGCACTTTAAAACAATTGTCATTTTCTCATATACCTGTATAATGTAAAATGAGTATAACCATTCATTTATTCATTCATTCATTTATTTGCTTTGAGCAGAAGCAAGAAACAAAATATTTAAAGTGTACAAGAAACTAATAGCAGATCAAATACATTAATGAGTAAAGATGATTAAGAAAATGTAGTAAATGTTATATACACTAGTAATAACAGAATAAATTCGATATGTATTGCTCAAAAAGGAGTGGGAAAAAGAAAACTCATTGAATCCCACCCCATCTCACATTCATACAACAAACACAGTACTTTAGCTTCATTAATGATAAGGTTACATCTGTTTAAGAGTCCTAATAATGTAAATAACAGATAGTAACAGAATAGAAAAACTGATGTATATTACACATAGTAAATATCTAACTGATCGTCTGCATAACTTGTGATACAATATGTTTCAACAATAATTCCATACCAAAAATGGAATTGGAAGTGACACATATCATCATGGTAACTAACATGTCATTCTTGAGGGTCACACAAAAGTCACTACAGTAGTTGGATGGCAGTGTGAACCTGTGAACCGACAGAAAATAAGGTTTGGCAACAATTCCATTGTGAAAAGGCCATGGTTTTAATCTGCATCATCTACTGTATATACCTCATGCTTCAGAGGAAAACACTAAACTGTTACAGGTAAGGAGCTTAGGCTATAACTAAGCATGTAAAAATAACCAAAAGAAGAGCATCTGTTAAATGTCTTGATCTGAGAGTAAAGACGACAGATTATCTTGAGGCAGTGGAGTTTACTGTGAAACATGCAGGGCTTTGTGTTAGGTGAATTTCCCCAGAGGCAGAGCTGAGGAAAAAAATGTCCCAAATGTGAAAATTATTTCTCAACACGTTTTAAATGAAGAATTCGTCTAATATAACAAGCTGTTAATGATATGGACTCTTAAAATATGGCTTGGCAATATATTGAATTAAGTAGATAAATCAAGGTTTTGTGTTCCTCTAAATTGTCAAATTTACATTAACATTTCTTACTCATGAAAAATTCCAAATGCAACCTGTTTGGTTCCTGCAATGTATTAATTATGAATATGCTTCTTCAGTCATTTATGGAGTTTAGTTTGACTAAAGGAAGTGTATTTTTGATATATTTTGTCTTCAGTTTATACGGCCATAAATTAGTCAATTAAAATCATAAATAATACATAACATTTCAAAAAAAAAAAATCAAGATTTAATTTTTCAACCATGTCTCCCTGCTCTATCTTGAAATATCTACTTGGTCATGACAAATTTATGGTTCAAACCCTAAATTTTTAATTAAAAGAAAAAAAATCATTTATTATTTGTGAGCACAAGTCTACACAGACATGAAAGAAACAAAACAGTTGAATGCAGATCCTAATGAAACTAGACGCAAACCTGAATTTTGGTTAATTTTAAGAATTATGCAGTTTGATCTAGCCTTCAAAACCTGAACGTCAGTCAGACAAGTGGAAATCATAGGGTTTTTCTTATTTCTTTATTAGAATGAATGCTGAAAAATGTGCCATGAACAGGTGATCTCCATATGAGCGGATGTGTGCATTAACAAATGGATCCAAAAGCTTTACCCTCTGCTACAAAGAAAACATCCCATTATTGTCATATGTATGAGAATAATAATAATATAATAATATGTTTACTGCTAAATTGAACTGAATTGCTAAACCAATTTTAATTGTTCCTGTGAGTGACCATAATGTTCTATTCTATTCTATTCTATTCTATTCTATTCTATTCTATTCTATTCTATTCTATTGTCAAATGTGCTTCATTCATATATTTCCAGAATCACTGAAATTTTCTTATTAACCACCACTGATGTATGTATTATTAAATTAGATGAGATTTTACTGATCCCACAATGGGGAAATTCACTGGTCAAGGCAGTAACAGAATAAAGTGCAAGAAAAAAATGTGCATCTACAAAGATAGTGCAAAAGACAAACAACCTAATAATAATAATAATAATAATAACAATAATAATAATAATATATTTACATCATGGCAGAATTGCAATATGTCAAATAGTATAATTATTTATAAAATTCAGTTTGGTTGAATAAATGTACTGCATTACATCTCAAGCCTCGTGGTTTGTTGTTTCATACATACACATAATACAAGTAGTTATAATTTAGCTTTGTAAGTTTGTCAGTGACTGTACAAGGGGTGTACAGCCAGGTTTTCATTTTGAAAATAGGTTATTACTAGTCCCTCTGACAGGATTAGTTAACTCCCCATTCAGCTTTAGCAAGATTGGATTAGATTTTGGGGGGCTGAGACTGGTTGGAGGACTGCAGCTGATTGGCCCGTGGATGTAAATAGAGGGTGGTATTAGGACACCGGGCCTCTCCTATTGGCCGTTCAGCAGAGCCAATGCTTTCCCATCTGCCTCTTGCATCTCAAGGATAATCCCCTGGAATACCTCCACAGATGTTTGCAACAGAATATAAAATGAAAGAAGGGAATGCAATTTGACTATTTGTTATGTTTTATTTTCACTTCAGTTAAATTTCATATAATGATCACTTAACAGGAGGAGTTTGTAGGTGTAGGGTTTTTTTATGTTGTGAGTTTTTACAGAGAAGCAGTCAATTCCAATAATAGTAACATCTCTAAAAATAGAATACTTAACAGTTTGGTAAAAATGGTTATTTCAGGAAAAATCATGAGGACACTGAGAAAGTGGTGTGAATTAAAATTTACAGGCACAGTGTCTGTTCCTCCACAAGGGGGTGTATAACCTTAACCTTACACTGTGTCCTAAATTGAGCTCTACTCATCAAAGGTGAATTTTACAGGGGTTTCACATGAAAAATACTGCAAATAATGGTGTAAACTATGCTTGGAATATGTTGACATTTAAATAACAGACTAGTAAAATCAGAAATATTTACTTTAAAGTGTGACAAAGTTGAAATAGGTGTAAAAAAAAATACTGTACTACACCCCTGACAGACGTAATGCTCATGACCCAAACTGGTCGGTGACTACAAACAACCTGCATATCGTTTGAGAAGGCTGCTGAACTCACTTGAAATGTAATGGAGTGATAAAGGCTCTGGCTGTGATAAAGTTAAGGTGCTGGCACAGTCCAAGCATATTAAGTACGTCTGGGCTTTTTATTAACTCGTCAGCCTGTTAGACTACATTTTAACACACATAATGCTCTACTACAAGACCTAGAAACTTCTACATGTCTCGGACTTTTGGTGGAGAGCAACGCAATTCTGATAAATGGGAGGAATAGAGAAGTCTGCAGACTGTTGTTTAATACCATGACATTTTAATTAGTTTTATGACATGACAAGTGAGGACATACAATGCATGTAGTGGAATTATAATGAAATGAAACTTTATATATTATGATTCAAACAGTACAAAAATAAAGATTCTATTGTGTGAAAATTCATTCCTATCCCATTAGAATAGTACATTTTTTACATGTATATTGTCATAATTAAAACAAATGTCTGATGTACAAATAATCTACTATACAGGTCTCATAATGAGGCCATTTTACATTTCCCTTTTCAGATGGAACTATTTCACCAAACTCAGTCTTATATAAAAAAGATTCTTTTACCATAGTGTGCATATCATTACGATCATGAGGGGGGAAAAAAAGCAATTTATTTCATTGTTTTTAACCCATAAAGACCCAAAGCGCCACCAGTGGCCAAAACCATCTACTCACATAAAATGTTTAATACCTGTTGATCCACTAAGCCTATCAAAACATTTAAATAATAGATGTGAAATAACATCTTTTTATGGTCATATCTTTTCATGGTCATCAGATATGACCCATTTGGACACTAAGAGGCTCCGTAGTCAACATGGAAACACCGTCATCTTCCACAATATTGATTCACCAGTAAAACCCATGCAGTTGGATCAATGACAGTGGATGGACACACTTGGTTTATGCTCAGTTAATAATATATTTTACTGAAAAAGTCACTTTTTCTGCAGTTTTTCCTGTCTTTGATACAATAATCCTCAACTTTGAACTTTTATAAACATCTACATGATCAGTCAAATATCGGAAAATACCTGATTTTCACAAAAAAAAAAAAAAAGTAAAAATAGAGGGTAATATAATAAAAAAAAATAGAGGGTAATATAATTAAAAATGAGATAAATCACTTAAAATGGTTAAATTGAGAGAAAATTCATTTGGAAAATGCTACAAAAGTAGCCCTGGGCCTTTATGGGTTAATTTATTGAAGGAATGAGGAAAGGGAAGCGTTAGTGTAAATGCTTCAAAGTTACATCAAATGAGCAGTAGCAACATATACGTTTTTAAGGATGAAATAAGCTCGAATCCAAGATGACAGATCCAATATTGTAGAGTAATCTGGCATACCAGTGTACATTAGACATCTGTCTTTGTAAAGAGTGGTTTTCTTCCATTTCCATTTGTAGTGGTGCACTCTGATTGTCCCGTTTGTTTAGAAAGTGGTTGGTGACAGAAACGCCTGCTTTGTCTCTTGTGAACAAATGCTCTGTAGTCGTAGTGCAGGAAGTTTCACTGTCTATAGTTAGTTGTTTTCTTTTCTTTCCCCAAAGCAGCTGGTTGAATGAGGAGAACACCCGAATAGGTCCAAACGCCCAGTGTGCAAGTCTGTGGTCTTCCACTAATGCATAGCTGGATGTCAGCACGCCATCGACAAACAGCGTTCCATCTTCTGTTAAAGGTGCATACACTCCCATGCTCTCCTCCACTGACACCGAGATGATTTTAGATGCACGGACCTGACCTGCAGCAGTATGAATGAGGACATAGTCACCTGGTTTGGCTCTGCTGGAAAACTGAGCCTGGTACTCACTGCTGTGGAGTTCACCATGAGGGGCTAAAAAGATCAAGTGATGTGGAGTAAGGGTCAATCTGTGACCATCCTTTGTCTCCAGAGACAGAAAAGTAGACCAGCTTTCTGGGTCCTGGTGCAGAAACAGGAGGACTTGGCTGAACACTATTTGGCCCGTCGCAGACATGGCCATGACTCTGTCCCCAGGAGTCAGTGATGACAGCGTCTTCTGTCCCCCTCCAGCAACAGTCACCCGGGCCCAGCCTGGGAAACAGCCACCCTTTTCCACTGCAACAGAGTGATCTGCAGGAAGATCAGTACAGAACACCAAGATGACAAACTCTGATTTTGTTTCTCCCGCTACACCAAAAGTTAATGTGAGTTAACCCATGAAGACCCAAACATCCACTGTTGACCAAAATATCCACTGATCTAAAAGGTTTAACAAGTGCTGATCCACTAATCCTATCAGTATGTGTAAACAATTGGAGTAAAATGCAGTTTGTCGTCTTTTCATGGTCATCAGATATGACCCATTTGGATGTTCAGAGGCTCCATAGTGACTATGGAAACACTGTCATTTTCTACAACATTGATTCACCAATAACACCCATAGAGTTTGGTCAGTGTCAGTGGATGGAGACACTGGATTTATCTTCAGTTAATGACATATTTTACGGAAAAAGTCACCATTTCTTCAATTTTTCTGTTTTGATATGATAACCTTTGACTTTACTCTGAGCTTTCATAAATATCTGCATGATCAGTCAATTGAACATAGGAAAATACACAATTTTTCCATTGGAAAAAAATGCTAAATTCAGACAATAATATAATAAATGGTGATAAATCCCTTAGGAAACATTAAAAAGAGAAAAAAAAATCATTAGGTAACTACTTCAAAAGCTACACTGGGTCTTTTTGGTATAGAATGGTTTAAGCTTTAAAAACACTGGATTTGTCACTGTCCCTTTAGTGAAACTTTGAAAGTGACTCTCTGGACTGTCAACAACGTTGATTAAAAAAACCCATGGAGTTGGATCAATGATAGTGGATGAAGACACTTGGTTTTATGTCCAGTTAATGATATCTTTGCTGAAAGTCACTTTTTCTTCAGTTATCTCTTTCTGATATAATAACCCTCAACATTAATCTGAGCTTTTATGAACACCTACATGATCAAATAAAGGAAAGTAATTGATTTTCACGGAAAAAAAAACTCAAAAAGCAGATTATAATAAATGGTGATGAATCACTTAAAGGTTAAATACAGGGAAAAAAATCATTTGGGAACAGCCAAAAAAGTAGTACTGGGTCTTTATGGGTTAATTAGACATCACATAATTATTGCACCCTCTTACACTTTAACCTACCAGCTTTCACCGAGCAGTGAATGTGATACTTGGACTCGTAGTGGACCCAGTCGAAGCCAGCCTCCACTGCCAGCTGGGCTAGGAGTCCATACTTCTCCGTTTCCCTGTCATCAGTGGTGATGTCCACAGCACGACCCTCATAATGCAGAGAACCAGGAGGGTGGTGACCGTCCTCATCCCAGGCCTCTGTCACACGCAAGTGGACGCCTGGCCACTGGTTCATGACCGCAATCGCCAACCTGTTCAAACAGTCCTTGCATCGCTAGGGGCACAATAAAAAAAGGAATAAGAAAAGAGCAAGAATTAAAAGATAAAAAAGGTCTTTGTAGCCTACATATTTTATCAACCTTTTAAATCTTTGATAAAGTTATAGAAAAAAAAATTAGACCAACCACTATATGTTTTCTTCAGTTTCTTGTTCATTTTAATGCCTGGTCCAACTAAAGGTACATTTGTTTGGACAAATATAATAATAACA